>QXTE01000555.1:101914-276008 GCA_003942145.1 Platysternon megacephalum | reverse complement strand
ACCCAATAGCATATCTTGAAAACTAGAGCCAATCAACAATTTTAAGCATCATTTTCGTTCTCAGTGACCCAGAGTTAGTAAAGTTTGACTACATTTCTTTCAGAAGCATTTTGGCTGTAGAGCAGTGTTATATTATATCTTCCTTCTGTATTTTCTACTACATGCATCCGATGAAGTGAGCTGTAGCCCACGAAAGCTTATGCTACAATAAATTTGTGTGTCTCTAAGGTGCCACAAGTACTCCTATTCTTTTAGTGTCCAGGACTGTCATTCTAGCACCGTTCATCAGTTAGAAACCAACATAGTAAAAAACCTGACCCATTGTAAATAGCCCCCCTTTCCTTTCCCCTCCATTAGTTTTACTGTATTTACTGCATTCATTTCTAGCATAGCTGGTGCACTGGCCATTGGAAACCTTTAAACAATCTTTGGATGCCCATAGAAAACAAGTGAGCTGCAGTGAGCAACACAGGGGTTTGTTCTATTCACAGGGTCTGTGAACTGAGCTTCACCCAGATAGTTTATAATGTAATCAGGGGCCTCTCAATGGAATTATAGCCTCCTGTTCTATGGCTCTTCCATTGCGCTATTCTCCCTGCACTTCTAAGCGTAGGAAGAGCAGGGCCAGGCCCACCATATGCTGCCTGTCAGCTACCTGAGCTCTGTTCCCTTTCAGCCGGGGCATGGCTAACAGCCCCCACCTCAATCGAACCAGGATAGTCAGACTTAAGGTGTGTTGGTGGGGGAGAGGTGTGATTTGTGCTGCTGAGTCCCAACAGAGCAACACAATCGGTCTCTGGCCAGATGAGCGAACAATCCAGGGAGAGAGAGAGAGAGAACAAAAGGATCAGCTGACCATGCATAAAAGCCCAGGTTCAGGCAGGTCGGGACAGCGAGCTGTGTTTTGCTTCTGATTGGTGGAGTGGTTGATGAGTCCTGAATACCAGTCAAAGACCCCAAATTGCACCCTTGCCTCTGAGAAGGTGACAGCATCATGTCAGGAGCTCTTTGCAGAGCCGTGAGGGTTGAGGGGAAGTGGGACCCTCACCATGCATAGTACTGGTCACAGCTACAGAGTGAATTTTCCAGCAGAGAGGGTCTCTCTTCATCAGGGCTGCACAGTGTCACCCGGCCCTCAGCTGTCTATATGTGGCTTGGATTTATCTGGGACCTTTCATCCCGAAGGGGCCCAAAACACTTCACAAATGAGACAGCTCATCAAGATCTAATAGGTGGCCACCTTTCCTCTGAGCCTGGTTTGTGGTTAAGACACTGGACTGGAAGTCAAAAGACTTCCATTCAATTCCTGCCTCTGCCACAGAGTGTGTGTGACCTGGGGCAAGTCACTGTATCCGCATCTGATACCACCTCACTTGTCATGTCTCTTTAGATTGTAGAGGCTGTTGGGCAAAGGACTGCCTTACTATGTCTATGTGCCTAGTACAGTGGAGCTCTGAGCTTAATCATGGCCTTTAGGTGCTACACTATTAGACAATTCATCAAACAAGATACATTAAATGAAGCAATAACCCAGCTTGATGATAGGGGGCATTATGCTGATAGAGCTGCCATTTCTCCAAGGAGATGTAAAAAAATCGGGGTCCTCATTACTTGTTATTGGCTAGCCCATGGCCCTTTCTTCAGAAGTAGAGGGGTTAGCTTGGAAAAATTCTAGCTTGGGAAATTGTATTCCGCTTGCCAATGTTCCCTGGGCTGTGTACGTCAGGCACAGCATTCCCTTTGTCACCACCCAGAAACAGTTGCACAACAGTCTCTTGCCACAGATTCATTTGTGTGTCGTTTCAATATTGTGATTTTTTTTTTTTGAGAAACTACTGGTGCATCAGTGAGTTCTAGTCCCTAGAGTTCCCACCAGCTCCCACGGCAAGCATACTATTGGAGTTCTCCTGAAGGAGAGAGGCCTCTTCAGCTCTAATAAAGGTTAGCATGTTTCTCGTGTCTCTCAAAACTGGAGAAGTTAGTTGGAAAAAGAGTGGCATTTACCTTGAAGAGAAGATGAGTAAGGGGACATGATAAAGGTACATGAAGAAGGTAGATTGGGCACTTCTATTCCACCTTCAATTCATGAACAAGGGGACATTCAATGGAATTAAAAGGCAGCAAGTTTAAAGCTACTAGAAGGAAGTCACTCCGCCTCCCTCCAAAAATGCAGTTGGCCTGTGGAACTCATTGCCACAAGACACCATGGAGGCCAAGAGCTTAGCAGGATTCTAAAGAGGACTGAACAAGAACATCCAGAGTTACAACAGCAGTTGCAAAGAAGATCAGACGTGTTTCGCAAAGGCTGTACACCCTCAGAAAGTCAGTAGTGTTCAGATCTACAACCCAGAAGTCTCTATTTGCAGACCCCTGCCCTAACCACTAGACAACCAGATAGCATGCTAATCCCATATGCAATGCCCCTGGTCTCAGTGCACTATCAGAGAAGAGGGTCCTGAAATGACAGTTACCTTTCTTGCATCCGAAGAAGTGGGTATTCACCCACGAAAGCTCATGCTGCAAAACGTCTGTTAGTCTATAAGGTGCCACAGGATTCTTTGCTGCTTTTACAGTTACCTTTCTGTAACTGGTGTTCTTCAAGATGTGTTGCTCATGTCCATGCCACAACAGGTGTGCGTGCTCGCCACGTGCACTGGTGCCGGAAGTTTTTCCCTTAGCAGTACTCGTAGGGGAGTGCCCCTAGTGACCCCCGGAGTGGCGCCGCCATGGTGCGGTATAAGGGGCGCGGGGCGCTCCCCCCACCCTCAGTTCCTACTTGCCAGACAACTCCGGCAGAGGGGAAGGAGGGCGGAATGTGGAATGGACATGAGCAACACATCTCAAAGAACACCAGTTACGGAAAAGGTAACTGTCTTTTCTTCTTCAAGTGATTGCTCATGTGCATTCCACAATAGATGATTCCAAGCTATGTCTGTTGGAGGTGGGTAGGAGTTCACAGACACTTGGGACAGAGCACTGCCCTGCCGAACCCGGTGTCCTCCCTGGTTTGGGAGACAATCGCATAATGCGAGGTGAACATGTGGACCGACAACCATGTGGCAGCCCTACAGATGTCCTGAATGGGGACATGGGCCTGTCATAGGTTTCACCCCCACTCTGAACTTTAGGGTACAAATGTGGGGACCTGCATGGGAACTCATAAGCTTAATTACCAGCTTAGATCAGTATGCTGCCACCACCCAAATATTGGAGTCATTTGGGAAACTCTGTCTTCTCCCCCAAAAACCTTTCCCTCCCAAGTACTATAACCCTTCCCTGGGTAGTTTTGAGAGACTCCTCCACCAATTCCCTGGTGAACACCGATCCAAAAATCCTTGGATCTTAAAACAAGGAGAAATTAACCATCCCCCCTCCTTTTCCCCACCAATTCCTGGTGAGCCCAGATCCAACTCCCTTGGATCTTAAAACAAGGAAAAATCAATCAGGTCTCTAAAAAGAAGGCTTTTAATTAAAGAAAAGAAAGGTAAAAGAAAAACCTCTGGGAGATAGCATACAAGCTGATCTCACAGACAACAGATTTAAAACACAGAGGATGTTCCCCTGGGCAAAACTCTTAGTACATTAAGAAATAGCCAATTTGATTATTCCTAATACCCAAGACAAGTTACAAAAAAGAAAATAAACATAAGCTAATTCCTTCACTAAATACTCACTACCCTGTTTGATTCCTGATTCCTTTTCCTCTCCGGCCAGAACTGAAACTGACCCCAGACAAAGGGAACTTCCCTCCTTCCTTTTGAAACATCTTGTCCCCCCATTGGTTCCTTTGGTCAGGTGTCAGCTAGGCTAGGTGAACTTCTTAACCCTTTACAGGTAAAAGAGGCATTAACCCTTAACTATCTGTTTATGACAGGGCCAGAAAGGCAGCCGACAAGACTTGCGCCCTAGTCGAGTGTGCCCTCACAATCGGCAGCGGGGGAACTCCCACCAGGTCGTAACAAGTACGGATACATGAAATGATCCAGTTGGAGAGCCACTGAGTGGAGATGCCGACCTTTCACGTGTTCGGCCGTGGCAATGAACAGTTGCGAAGACTTCCTGAATGGCTTTGTACATTCCAGGTAAAAAGCCAGAGCCCGTCTCACACATCAAGCATGTGGAGGCGGCGCTCCTCACTGGACGCGTGGGGTTTGGGACAGAGCACCAGCAGGAAAATGTCCTGGCCCATATGATAGGCAGAGACCACCTTAGGGAGGAACGAAGCTGGACCTTCTCCTTATGGAACACCGTGTACTGGGGTTCGGAGGTCAGGGCCCGGAGTTCCGAGACCCTTCTAGCAGACGTGATCACCACCAGAAAGGCAACTTTCCACAAGAAGTGTGACCAGGAGCATGTAGCAAGTGGCTCAAATGGAGGTCCAGTTAGCCTGGCCAGCACCAAGTTCAGGTCCCACTGCGGGACTGGGGGTCTAACATACGGAAAGAGTGGATCCAAGCCCTTAAGGAATTGACCGGTCATGGCATGAGAATATTGTGTGGCCCTGCACTGGTGGGTGGAAGGCCAATATGGCTGCCAGGTGCACCTTGACGGATGAGGGCGCTAGGCCCTGGGCTCTAAAATGAAGGAGGTAGTCTAGTATAAACTGGATCGGTAGTCTAGTATAAACTGGATTGGAGCAGCCACTGACAAGATGCCCCGATCAGCGGCCACCAGGAAAACCGAGACCATTTTGCCAGGTAGGCCTGACACGTGGAGGGCCTCCTGCTCTCCAGGAGGACGCACTGAACTCCTTCCGAGCAAGTCCTCTCCTCCCAGCCTAACCATTGAGCAGCCATGCCATGAGGTGGAGGGCTGCTAGGTTGGGGTGGAGGAGGCGACCTTGGTCCTGGGAGAGCAGGTCCAGGTGGGTTGGCAACAGCCACGGCGGGGTGACTGCCAAGCTCGTGAAAGTCCCATACCAATGCTGCCTGGGCCCTGCTGGGTCGATCAGAAGGACACGGGCCCTGTCCGTCTTTGTCTTTTCCAAGACCTTGCCGATCAGTGGAATTGGGGGAAAGGCATAGAAAAGCTGACCCGACCAGGACAGAAGGAAGGCGTCGGAGATCGCACCCACGCCCAACCCTCCCCTGGAGCAGAAACGGGGACACCAGCAGTTCTGCCAGGTCGCGAAAAGGTCCACTTGGGCATAGGTGCCAACTTTCTCTGGCACCGGTGGGAGCTCGCGCCCCCCCCCCCGCCCCTAGCCCTGCCCTGACTCCACCCTTTCCCCAACCCTGGCCCTGCCCCCATTCCAACCCCTTCCCCAAAGTCCCTGCCCTAACTCCGCCCCCATTGGATCCCTTCCCCAAATCCCCGCCCCAGCCCCGCCTCATCCCCCAGCACGCCGCGTTCCCCCTCCTCCCCCATCCCTCCCTGCCCCGCGAAACAGCTGTTTTGCGGCGCAAGTGCTGGGAGGGAGGGGGGAAAAGCAGGACGTGGCAGCGCGCTCGCGGAGGAGGCAGAGGTGAGCTGGAGCAGGGGGGCGGGGCAGGGCCACGAGGAGCTGCCGGTGGGTGCTCAGCACTCACCCACGGAGTCGGCGCCTATGAATTGGGGAGTGCCCCACGTTCAGAAAATCCTGAGCACCACCTCTGGGTGCAGCGACCATTCATGCTGAGAGGAGAAGTCCTGGCTCAGCCGATCTGCCCGAGAGCTTTGGACGCCCAGGAAGTAGTGGGCTTCCAAGTAGATAACGTGGGCTATGCAGAAGTCCCACAGCCTGAGGGCTTCCTGGCAGAAGGCTGAGGAGAGGACTCCGCCTTGCCTGTTGATGTAGAACATCGAGGCCGTGTTGTCTGTGAGAACCCTGACCATTCTGCCCGCTAGGCACGAGCAAAAGGCCATGCAGGCTAGACGGACGGCCCTGAGCTCCTTAACATTTATGTTCAGGACTAGTTACTGCGCGGACCACAGACCTTGGGTCTGGAGGTTTCCCACATGGGTTCCCCACCCCAAGTCCGACACATTGGACACCAACTCCACAGTCAAGGACCGGCCCCTGAACAGGACCCCTTGGAGCATGTTCCCCACAGAGGATCACCAGCATAGGGAGGCTATCACAGGTTCGGGCACAGTGAGAACTTTGTCCATCCTGTCTCTGGACTGGGAGAATACCGAGGCCAACCAGAACTGAAGGGGCCACATCCTGAGTCTGGCGTGACGAACTACATACATGCACGCCGACATATGACCCAGGAGTTGGAGGCACGCTCTGGCGGTCGTCACGGGAAACCTCATGACCACGCCAATGAGCTCCCTTAGGGTTTTGAATCTGTCCAGTGGGAGGGAAGCTCTGGCCGATGTCACGTCCAGAATCGCACCAATGAACTCTATGCGTTGCGGTACCAATGTGGACTTGATATTGTTTACCAGCAGCCCCAGTGTGGTGCACGTGGACAGGAGGAGTGTTACGTGATCCTGTACCAGTGCCCTGGAGCTGCCCTTGACCAGCCAGTCATTGAGGTAGGGAAAGATCTGGACCCCCCGACGCCTGAGGTAGGCCGCTACCACAGACATATACTTTGTGAAGACTCTGGGAGCTGTCGATAGGCCAAACGGGAGGACAGTGAACTGGTAGTGCTCCTGTCCTACTGTGAAGCAGAGGAAATGCCTGTGGCCCTCGAATATATGAATGTGGAAGTATGTGTCCTGTAGATGGAGGGTGGCGTACCAGTCTCCTGGATCCAGTGAGGGGATGATGGAGGCCAGAGAGACCATGCAAAACTTGAGCTTTACCATGTACTGGTTCAGGCCTCGCAGGTCCAGGATGGGCCTGAGCCCCCCTTTGGCCTTCGGGATAAGGAAATAGCAGGAGTAGTACCCCTTGTATCTGAACTCTGCCAGCACCACCTCCACCACTCCTAAGCAAAGGAGCCACCTCACCTCCTGCTCAAGTAAGCTCTCGTGAGAGGGGTCCCTGAAGAGGGATGGGGAGGGAGGGTGGGTGAGTGGGGTAGAAAGAAACTGGAGGGTATAGCCCCAGGAGAGGACCCATCGGTCTGAGGTCAGCAGCGACCACTCCAGGAGGAAAGTACATAGGCAGTTGGAGAAGGGAAGGTCGGGTGGATCCCTGGTACAAACTGGTAAGTCATCCCCGGGCGTCCCATCAAAACTGGCGCTTACCCGCCTGCTTGCCCTTAGAGGGCCCAGGCTGGAGCGCAGGCCGGGATTGCCGTGGTGGGTGCTTTTTATAGTCCCTTGATTTTTTATAAGGGGGCTCGTATCTGGAGTGGGTGGCCTGACTGGGGACCGGCTGCGGTTTGAATTTGGTCCTGGCTGGGGCTGGGACATAGAGACTGAGGGTCTTTAATGTCGTGCGGGAGTCCTTAAGACTGTGTAACTTCACGTCTGTTTGTTCCACGAACAGGGCCTTGTCGTCGAATGGAAGGTCCTGCAAGGAGTTCTGTGCCTCGCTGGACAACCCAGACAGCAGGAGCCACAACACTCTCCTCATGGACACCGCGGAGGCCATATCCACAGCGTCCGAGGCTGCCTGAAGGGTGGCCCTTCAGGCAGCCGTGCCCTCCTCAACCAGAGCCTTAAACTCCTTCTTATCACGTTCCTCGAGGGAGTCTGCAAATTTGGGCATCGAGCCCCACAAATTGAAGTCATATCTGCCCAGCAGGGCTTGGTGGTTTGCCCTCAGTTGGAATCTCGACGAATAAATCTTTCTACCGAATAAATCTAGTCTCCTCGAGTCCTTATTTTTAGGAGTAGGAGCGGGTTGACCTTGATGTTCCCTATGGTTGACAGCCTCGACCACTAGAGAGTTGGGGGCGGGGTGGGTATACAGATATTCATGCCCCTTGGCGGGCACGAAATACTTCCGTTCTGCCCTCTTAGAGATGGGGGGCAAGGAAGCCGGGGTTTGCCACAGGGCGTTCGAGATCTTTGCCACCCCTTCATGGAGTGGGAGAGCCACCATGGCTGGTGTTGAAGCCAAGAGGACATTGAAGAGGGAGTCTGAGGGTTCCTCCACCTCCTCAGCTTGTAGGTTGAGGCTTGATGCCACCCTTTTCAACAGTTCCTGGTGGGCTTTCGTGTCCTACTATGGGATGGGAGGAGGAGGAGGAGCCGTGATTGCCTCATCGGGGGAGGATGAGGATGGGGGGTGCGGTGCTCTGCGTCCCCACCATTTGGTCTCCTTCTAGGTGCAGGACTGGGGATGAGCGCGCCGCTGACCCTTTTTTGGGAGGCTGAGAGAGGCCGACGGTCTTTCCGAGGCTCCGACCACTGAGCGAGCCACCACTGGGGCTACGTCGGGGCCCATGGGACCCATTGGTACCAGGGCGCTGGCCAGGGAGCCCGGAGCGGACCGCCCCGCCTGACTCACCTGGCCCACCGACTATCGACTTCAAAGGGAGGCCAGACTGGCATACGATCTACCGCTATCCCGGGACAAGGACGAGTGACGGCGTTGGGAGCGGTGCCAAACACGAGACCGTGAGCAGCGGGAGTATTGTCTGTAGCAGCTGCTCCGCGAACGGCTCCGACGGGTGGATTGCGATGGCAGGGTGCTGGCGATCTATGCCTGGGGCTGTGGGAGCGGTGCCATGCTGGAGACCTCGAATGGGACGAAGAGCAGGAGCGGCGTCGACGTCCGGACCGCGAGGGGCTACAATAGCTTCTCGGAGATGATAACCTCCGGTGCCGTCTGTCCCGGTCTCGGCGAGGCACACTGTCATCGCAAGGTCTGTGTTCCCTCGAGGCAGAGTGGTGCCTAGAACCCCTGCTGCTCGACACCAAGCCAGACAACCTGGTGGGGGTTGACGGGGACTGGCGCGGGCTGCGCGCGGGACGGTCACTGTGCGGAGAACAGCGTTGGAAACCTTCCCTCGACCGTGAGCAGTACCATCCAGGCGGCGACTGCGGGGGTCCAAGTGGCAACTTGCCTCTGGACCGGGGAGCCGCTGACGTTGGTGCAACCGGTACCGGTAGAGATATAACGTCTTGAGCTGCTTGCAGGGCCTCTGGCGTGGAGGGCACCCAAATGTGGCCACTGGCGTCCGGGGAGGTCGGCTTGGAGTGGGCCAGGCTACTCGGCTCAACTTCAGTTGGAGGCCGTGAGGCCGATGGGGATTGAGAGCTGCCCAACAAGGGTCTAGTCTCTCCCCCAGTCTTGGCCCAGTCCCTAGGTGGGGAAGACTTCTTCTTCACCTTTTTAGAGGGTCCCCCGTGGATGGGGAGCAGTGCCAACTGTTGGAGGGCACCGTTGGGTTGCCATGCACCGATGCAGCGGTGCTCAGTGCCGACTCGGAGCGGTGCAGCAGTGTCGGGGTCAGGGCCGACTCCATCAAAATGGCTCGGAGCCGTATGTCCCGCTCCTTCTTGGTCTGAGGTTTGAAAGTTCTGCAAATTTTG
This sequence comes from Platysternon megacephalum, assembly GCA_003942145.1. Classification (NCBI taxonomy): domain Eukaryota; kingdom Metazoa; phylum Chordata; order Testudines; family Platysternidae; genus Platysternon; species Platysternon megacephalum. The sequence continues at coordinate 266,648 of QXTE01000555.1, read as the reverse complement.
CAGCAGTCGCTGAGGTGGGTTTCCCCCAGACAGTGTAAACAGTCCGTGTGCGGATCACTCACGGGCATAGGCCATTTGCAAGTGTCGCATGACTTAAAGCCCAGGGCGCAGGGCATGCCCCGACGTGGGCACACTTAACTATTCTAACTTTTTGGGGGGGTTTTCGTAACTACAGGTACTAACCAACTACGAACTAATAAAGTCCAAAGAGGGAAAGCTACAGCAGAGCTGGAGCAGAGCAGTTCCGAAGCACCTTCACTGGTGGCAAGAAGGAACTGAGGATGGGGAGAGCGCGCAGTGCCCCTTATACCACGCCATGGCAGCGCCACTCCAGGGGTTGCTAGGGGTGCTCCCCTACAGGTACTGCTAAGGGAGAAACTTCCAGCACCGGTGCACGTGGCGAGCATGCACACCTATTGTGGAATGCACATGAGCAATCACTCAAAGAAGAATTCAGGAATATCTAGGACCTCAGTGGATTAAAAGGATGGTTTTAGTCCTGTTAGACTTTGGCATATTTCAGTAAAGTGCTGGCACCAGACCGTGGGTGTCAGTGTCTCCCTCCCTTCCCCTCCCATGCAGTTGTATGCTAGCTTGGCCCCAAAGCATCTCAGACATTAACAGACTGCCTTCCCACCCCGAGCCTTCCCCATGAGGCAGGGATCTATGCAACCAGCCAACATGGGGCTCACATGCACATGAAGTGATCTATTGGAAGACAGAGGCGAAGGAGCAAGGGGGTGAAAGATTATATTTGTGGCCTTCCTCATGGGCAGATTAATCCAGGAGGGTGCATCTCAGGGCTCGCTGAGCCATGAGCAGATTAACTAATGTCCCTATGAAATGGACAGAAAATCATTCTGTTCAAAGGTCCCAGCTCAGGACCCTAGCTTTAGTGCTGATTGATCCAGCAAGAGCATGATGGGAATGCAAGAGCCAGCAGCAGCAGCAAAGGAGTTAGTAGCACAGGAGAAGGTGAATGAATCTCACAGATGAGAGTCTGATCCTCCTGTGACAGGTTGGATCACAGAAACCCCCTTGAGAGCTGCCCCCTGATGTGCCAAGACTATTTCTACCCCTGCTTTCCCTGCCAGCTCGGGACACCAGCACGCTATCTTGCTGAGCCAGACACTCCTGTCTGCTCCAACAAAGACCCAGGGTCTTAATTACTTGCCCCAAAAGCTGCAGGTTTACCTGAAAACAGCTAACAGAAGTGTTCCTGTCTTTAACACTCAGATGCCCAACTCCCAATGGGGTCTAAACCCAAATAAATCCGTTTTACCCTGTATAAAGCTTATACAGGGTAAACTCATAAATGGTTCGCCCTCTATAACACTGATAGAGAGATATGCACAGTTGTTTGCTCCCCCAGGTATTAATACATACTCTGAGTTAATTAATAAGTAAAAAGTGATTTTATTAAATACAGAAAGTAGGATTTAAGTGATTCCAAGTAGTAACAGACAGAACAAAGTAAGTCACCAAGCAAAATAAAATAAAATGCGAAAATCTATGTCTAATCAAACTGAATACAAATAATCTCACCCTCAGAGATGCTTCAGTACGTTTTTTTCTCAGACTGGACACCTTCCAGGCCTGGGCACAATTCTTTCCCCTGGTACAGCTCTTGTTCCAGCTCAGGTGGTAGCTAGGGGATTCTTCTCATGATGGCTCCTCTCTTTCCCTTTGTTCTGTTCCATCCCTTTATATATCTTTTGCATAAGGTGGGAATCCTTTGTCCCTCTCTGGGTTCCCACCCCCTCCTTCTCAATGGAAAGACACCAGGTTAAAGATGGATTCCAGTTCCGGTGACATGATCACATGTCACTGCAAGACTTCATTGCCCACTTGCCAGCACACACGTATACAGGAAGACTTACAGGTAAAACATACCCATCTGCAGACAATTGTCCTGGTTAATGGGAGTCATCAAGATTCCAAACCACCATTAATGGCCCACACTTTGCATAAATTACAATAGGCCCTCAGAGTTATATTTCATATTTCTAGTTTCAGATACAAGAGTGGTACATTTATACAAATAGGATGATCACACTCAGTAGATTATAAGCTTTGTAATGATACCTTACAAGAGACCTTTTGCATGAAGCATATTCCAGTTACATTATATTCACTCATTAGCATATTTTTATAAAATTATATAGACTGCAACGTCACACCTCCCCCATCCCCCACACTCGATTCAAACTGCATTCTGGCAGTTTAGTTTGCAGTATCTGAAAAGCAGCCTGTGTTGTCAGCTTGCAAGATTTTACCATAGGTCACAGAACATGAAGTATCATGAAAAGCCCAGCTCCTGAAGTCAACCGGTTATGGGAGAATCCTGCTTAAAAAGAAAATGTAAATAATTAGGTTTCTTGCCCTCAGGGGTACATTGAAGAGCCTGGAAACATGAGCCCTAAAGATGCAAAAGCCAGAAGGCAAATAAAAAGAACCCAACAATTATTGTTTTATGATCTTGTGATCGTTTAAGCCAGTCACATGATTTCTGATTACTGAATGTGGCAATACTGACACTAGGTTAAAAATGGACAGCTGAGCATGGCCCTTCTGAACTGCCCTAATAGAAATAGATCTGTCTCTGTGGTGTAAGATCTCACTTGCTGCTGGTTTGGTTGCAGATGTTTTGGACTTTGGCCTGGGAGTAGAGTGGAAACTGACAAAGTCTGGATGGTAACAATAAATAGGAGGAAACTAGAGACAAATGCAACTTTTCTGGCAGGTGTCCAGAGCACCTCAGGCTGTGGTCTTGTCTTTAGAGGCAAAGTTGGATTAGTGTTAGTACATGTTTTAGGCAGATCAAGAACCGAGCATTCAATAGCCAGATCCCAGAGTTCTCTTGTTTGTTATAGAATCATAATTAGTTTTATTACCCTATGCGCTAACCTGGTAGAAGAACTAAAACCCCCAAGAACACCCATTCCCAGGTTATTAGAACGTAAAGGACTTTCTGTCACTAGCATTACATTAAAATGCAAGAAACATTTTGGAACTAAGCTACTTGAGTGACTGTTTTGAAATGCATTTGACAAGAGCTCAAGTATATTGGTATGGATCACTGGCCTAACTGTCCTGAGACTACATTTAACTTCCTCCCATCTCACAGTAACTTAGAGAGGGGAAAATAAGCTCTAAGCACAGAGCTGGGAGCCAGGAACTCAACTGATTATTTCTAATAGCACCTAAAAGCATATGTTATGAGCTGGGTGAAACCTTGTTATGAGTGGAGTTAAAAACCTCTTTAACCTGACACAGGGGAATGAGTCCCACATTTAAGTGAGTTGTAGGAGACAATTAAGGGGCCACACTTAAAACAAAGTGTAATAGAATCTGCCCAGAAACTAGCACCAGGTGAGCAGAATTGGGTATTGTGACCAGGTGGGGTGGGACAGAACATGCTGAAAAAGATGGCAGAAAAGAGAGAGATACAGCCTGAAGAAGCCACTGAAAGCAGAGTGGCTGACTGGAAGAAACCTGTGAAGAGGTTTTGGGTCAGAGATGCAGGCTGAAGAGAGCGCTCCTAGTGCTGAGAGTGAAAAAAGCCGTTTCCTGCTATTTGATTCCTTCTGTACTCAGAGTGACCAGATGATGGGAAGAAAATATCGGGACACATGGGGGGGCTGAGCAAAAAAAAAAAAAAGAAGCCGAGCGAGTCCTGCCCCGGCTGAGGAAAAAAAAAAAAAAACCAGTGCTGCTGGCGGATATCGGAACAAAATGCATCCCGACCAAAGATCAGTCGGGACGCAGGACAGACACTGAAATATCGGGACGTCCCGATAAAATCGGGATGTCTGGTCACCCTAACTCAGAGACACAGGGCTTTGTAGATTCTTTGTAAAAAAAGAAGATTGCATCAAAGAAACCAATTTCTATCCCAGTTCTATCACCAATTTCTACTCCCAATTGGCACCCTCCCCAAACTTGGACTAGCTGCTCAGGTCAAAAAAGAGGAACAGTTACTAGGCAGGAAGGGTGCAACTTTTCCAGTTAAGTCAAGTCAAGAAGAATAGCCGCCACTTATCCAGGGCCAAGTTTAAGCTACTATACTTTATTGTAAAGAGAGGATTTTACAAAATGCAGCAGCATAAGTGTCACTAGCAAACTGAAAGCTTTGTAATATTTAAAACCTGTTTGCCAGTCATTCCACACAAACAGACCAGAGCCGAGAGAGAATACAATCAGCAACACCTCTTGCCAGAGTCCTTGCATCCAGGGAAAGCAAATCGGCCTTGCAGTGTGTCAGGAAAGTCAATTAATTAGGCCTATTTCAAACTGGGGGGGAGAAAAATTCAAAAGCTGAAGGGCCCTCGCGGAGAACACCCTGCCAGCTGCTCCCTTTCTCTGGTAGGAGCACCTGTATTAATAAATCATCCCTCTCCTGTGAATCTTGGTGTGATCATTTGATCACTGGTGCTGCCTGGACGTGGGAGAGGCCTGCCTGCTTGGCTAACCAAATGACTCAACCTAGCTTCCTCCTGTGGACTGATCCCCTGGCCACTGATTTAAATGCCAGCAGAACTGGGCTTGGTGAGGGGGACTTAGTGCCCTGTCCCACTGGGGTCATAGGAGACCCTCTGCTGTGTCTAACGGTGGACATGCTCAGGAATTGGGGCTCGCTTTGCAACAGAGCTCAGATTGAAGATTTGGGGCTTGCTTTCAATGGGAGTTAGGTGCCTAAATACCTTCCAAGGATCTGGACCTCTGTGTTTGGCCCAATAAATCCCATAGATTTCAATAGGAGTTGAGGGTGCTTAGCAGCTTTGTGCCTCTGTTTAGAAGTTGCTGAGGACTCCTATGAGTGGGTTTAGGAGAGAAAAGGATCTTACAGTGGGTTTGATTTCTTGTTTTTTAAAAGAAGTCTTGGATTCTCTCTGAACCGTACCTGAGGCCTCCCAGAATTTGCTGCCCTATCAATGTTCTAAAACTCTTCTGGGCACACAGGCCCAGTGATCCCTGCCACTCACGTTCCATGTTGAGCAGAGTCTAGGCTATATTTCAGCCTTTTGTTTTCAGTACTAGCCCTGTAGTGATGCTCTACGGTGCAGCCCGTAAGCCTAACTCCTATCTCTGTTACCTTTTGTGGGATGCTTCTCAAGCTCTTGATCCATGAAGAACATCATCATCTGCTGATTTGCCACTTAATTCCTCCTCCTGGCCATGCTGGATACTTAGATCTTTGCAGTGCTTTGTCATCTGGGCAGGAGTGGGAAAATGTAGGGCCCCAAGAAGGTGGCAGGAGCTTCATGCCTGAAGTGTCCATATCCTTGGTGACCTCCAGGAAAAGCTGCTGCTTTTTCACAGACATTAGCCAATAGGTCCATCAATGGCCATTAGTCAAGATGATCAGGGATGCAACACCATGCTCTGGGTGTCCTTAAGCCTCTCTGATTGCCCAAAGCTGGGAGTGGACAACAGGGGATGGATCACCTGATAAATTGCCATGTTCTGTTCATTCCCTCTGAAGCACCTTGCGTTTGCCATTGTCAGAAGACAGGACACTGGGCTGGATGGACCATTGGTCTGAACCAGTATGGCCACTCTTACGATCTGGGGCTCAGTCTTCAGTGCTATTGATCCAGCCTTTTGACACTGCTGAGCTCACAAAGTACACTTTAAACATTCAGGGCCTGATTTTCAGAAGTGCAGAGTCTGCCCCACTCCAGTGGAAATCAATGGGAGTTGTGGATGCTCAGCACCTCTGCCACCATGCCATTCATTCACGACCATCCATAAGCAACATGTTTCCAGCCTGGTTTCTGAAGATCAGGTATTTGGAAATTCGATGGAACTGAGCTATGTTTTAGCCAGAAAACTGACACAGAGATTGTGGCTGTGCTAGAATGAAGAGGAAGGGTTTTCACAACAGTCATATAACCCCTAGGAGCAGCAGACACATACTCCTATGACCACTTTGCACCTGACCTCCAAGAAGGGTCATGGGTCAGGACCTCCTGCTGTACTAAGTGATGAGATAGGACAAGGACCCTTTTCATAGCTGAATGGCAGGGATATTCTCTCCCCTTTTCCAGAGAGAGGAAATCTGACATCTGGCCTTCCCCTGGCTGCTCTATAGATTTCACCACCCTTTTATGCTGTCACAGGGAATGAAATAATTGAGTCTTTACAACGGCTCTCAGCTGTTGCAAAAGATACTGACACCTTCCCCCTCTGCCAAGACAAACATTCACGGAAGGTACTTGTTTGCACTGGACAGAACCCAACTTTAAAGCATCTCATGCTCATCTTTTGCGAACAGGAGCAGCTAACAGGGAGTTTCGCAAGGGAGTTTGGAAGGGGAGTGGGAAGGGAGCGAGGGTCCCTTGCTGGTTTTATCTGTTTCCCTTTATTCCCCTTAAAACCTATAAACCAAACTGAAGTGTGACTTGGGAGGGCTTTGTTCCAGGTGGGCCTTGAGTGGGCCTGACTGTTATAAAAAGGCAGTCAGCAGCGAACCGAGGAGGCTAACAGAGGGAGTTTGCCTGGGAGTTCGCGGAGAGCCCACTGAGGCTTACATCTCGCGGGCTTCTGTGAGTTGCTGCAACAGCTGAGGAAGCTCTTAGAAGGAAGGTGATATGGAAGGTGAGCGTTCAGTTGTTGTAACCTGCACAGGTTGTGCCATGTTTGTATTTCTTCCACAGGACAGAAGCGACTTTGTCTGTACAAAGTGCAAGCTGATCTCCATATTGGAAGAGAAGGTTCGAGGTCTGGAGAAACAAGTATCGACCCTGCGTTGCATACGAGAAAATGAAGATTTCCTGGACAGACGTCAGGATATGCTTCTACGGGCACAACGTTCTGAAGAATCGGAGCAGGTTGCGCAGAGGGGACTGAGGGACGGTGAAGAAAATTGGCAGCATGTGACCTCCAGAAGAAGGAAGAGGAGCGTCCATGTACCAGCAATGGAGATACAGGTGAGCAACCGTTTTCATGTTCTCTCCACAGGTACTAATGCGGAGAGTGGAGTAGATGATACATCTGAGGGAAGGGAGCAGAAGGAGACTCCACCGATTGGAAGGCATGAGATGCACTGTCCTAGGGATGGGGGTTCCACGACCACCGCTCCCAAGAGAAGGAGGAGGGTGGTGGTGGTCGGGGACTCCCTCCTCAGGGGGACTGAGTCATCTATCTGCCGCCCCGACCGAGAAAACCGAGAGGTCTGCTGCTTGCCAGGAGCTAGGATTCACGATGTGACGGAGAGACTGCCGAGACTCATCAAGCCCTCGGATCGCTACCCCTTCCTGCTTCTCCACGTGGGCACCAATGATACTGCCAAGAATGACCTTGAGCGGATCACTGCAGACTACGTGGCTCTGGGAAGAAGGATAAAGGAGTTTGAGGCGCAAGTGGTGTTCTCGTCCATCCTCCCTGTGCAGGGAAAAGGCCTGGGTAGAGACCGTCGAATTGTGGAAGTCAACGAATGGCTACGCAGGTGGTGTCGGAGAGAAGGCTTTGGATTCTTCGACCATGGGATGGTGTTCCAAGAAGGAGGAGTGCTAGGCAGAGACGGGCTCCACCTAACGAAGAGAGGGAAGAACATCTTCGCAAGCAGGCTGGCTAACCTAGTGAGGAGGGCTTTAAACTAGGTTCACCGGGGGAAGGAGACCAAAGCCCTGAGGTAAGTGGGGAAATGGGATACCGGGAGGAAGCACGAGCAGGAGAGTGCAAGAGGGGAGGACTCCTGTCTCAGACTGAGAAAGCGGGACAATCAGCGAGTTATCTTAAGTGCCTATACACAAATGCAAGAAGCCTGGGAAACAAGCAGGGAGAACTGGAAGTCCTGGCACAGTCAAGGAACTATGATGTCATTGGAATAACAGAGACTTGGTGGGATAACTCACATGACTGGAGTACTGTCATGGATGGATATAAACTGTTCAGGAAGGACAGGCAGGGCAGAAAAGGTGGGGGAGTTGCATTGTATGTAAGAGAGGAGTATGACTGCTCAGAGCTCCGGTATGAAACTGCAGAAAAACCTGAGAGTCTCTGGATTAAGTTTAGAAGTGTGAACAACAAGGGTGATGTCGTGGTGGGAGTCTGCTATAGACCACCAGACCAGGGGGATGAGGTGGACGAGGCTTTCTTCCGGCAACTAGCACAAGTTACTAGATCGCAGGCCCTGGTTCTCATGGGAGACTTTAATCACCCTGATATCTGCTGGGAGAGCAATACAGCGGTGCACAGACAATCCAGGAAGTTTTTGGAAAGTGTAGGGGACAATTTCCTGGTGCAAGTGCTGGAGGAACCAACTAGGGGCAGAGCTCTTCTAGACCTGCTGCTCACAAACCGGGAAGAATTAGTAGGGGAAGCAAAAGTGGATGGGAACCTGGGAGGCAGTGACCATGAGATGGTCGAGTTCAGGATCCTGACACAAGGAAGAAAGGAAAGCAGCAGAATACGGACCCTGGACTTCAGAAAAGCAGACTTTGACTCCCTCAGGGAACTGATGGGCAGGATCCCCTGGGAGAATAACATGAGGGGGAAAGGAGTCCAGGAGAGCTGGCTGTATTTTAAAGAATCCTTATTGAGGTTGCAGGAAAAAACCATCCCGATGTGTAGAAAGAATAGTAAATATGGCAGGCGACCAGCTTGGCTAAACAGTGAAATCCTTGCTGATCTTAAACGCAAAAAAGAAGCTTACAAGAAGTGGAAGATTGGACAAATGACCAGGGAGGAGTATAAAAATATTGCTCAGGCATGCAGGAGTGAAATCAGGAAGGCCAAATCACACTTGGAGTTGCAGCTAGCAAGAGATGTTAAGAGTAACAAGAAGGGTTTCTTCAGGTATGTTAGCAACAAGAAGAAAGTCAAGGAAAGTGTGGGCCCCTTACTGAATGAGGGAGGCAACCTAGTGACCGAGGATGTGGAAAAAGCTAATGTACTCAATGCTTTTTTTGCCTCTGTCTTCACGAACAAGGTCAGCTCCCAGACTGCTGCACTGGGCAGCACAGTATGGGGAGAAGGTGACCAGCCCTCTGTGGAGAAAGAAGTGGTTCGGGACTATTTAGAAAAACTGGACGAGCACAAGTCCATGGGGCCGGATGCGCTGCATCCGAGGGTGCTAAAGGAGTTGGCGGATGTGATTGCAGAGCCATTGGCCATTATCTTTGAAAACTCATGGCGATCGGGGGAGGTCCCGGATGACTGGAAAAAGGCTAATGTAGTGCCCATCTTTAAAAAAGGGAAGAAGGAGGATCCGGGGAACTACAGGCCAGTCAGCCTCACCTCAGTCCCTGGAAAAATCATGGAGCAGGTCCTCAAGGAATCAATTCTGAAGCACTTAGAGGAGAGGAAAGTGATCAGGAACAGTCAGCATGGATTCACCAAGGGCAAGTCATGCCTGACTAACCTAATTGCCTTCTATGAGGAGATAACTGGGTCTGTGGATGAGGGGAAAGCAGTGGATGTGTTATTCCTTGACTTTAGCAAAGCTTTTGATACGGTCTCCCACAGTATTCTTGCCGGCAAGTTAAAGAAGTATGGGCTGGATGAATGGACTATAAGGTGGATAGAAAGCTGGCTAGATCGTCGGGCTCAACGGGTAGTGATCAACGGCTCCATGTCTAGTTGGCAGCCGGTTTCAAGTGGAGTGCCCCAAGGGTCGGTCCTGGGGCCGGTTTTGTTCAATATCTTCATTAATGATCTGGAGGATGGCGTGGACTGCACTCTCAGCAAATTTGCAGATGACACTAAACTGGGAGGAGTGGTAGATACGCTGGAGGGTAGGGATAGGATACAGAGGGACCTAGACAAATTAGAGGATTGGGCCAAAAGAAACCTGATGAGGTTCAACAAGGACAAGTGCAGAGTCCTGCACTTAGGACGGAAGAATCCCATGCACTGTTACAGACTAGGGACCGAGTGGCTAGGCAGCAGTTCTGCAGAAAAGGACCTAGGGGTTACGGTGGACGAGAAGCTGGATATGAGTCAACAGTGTGCCCTTGTTGCCAAGAAGGCTAACGGCATTTTGGGCTGTATAAGTAGGGGCATTGCCAGCAGATCGAGGGACGTGATCGTTCCCCTCTATTCGACATTGGTGAGGCCTCACCTGGAGTACTGTGTCCAGTTTTGGGCCCCACACTACAAGAAGGATGTGGAAAAATTGGAAAGAGTCCAGCGGAGGGCAACAAAAATGATTAGGGGGCTGGAGCACATGAGTTATGAGGAGAGGCTGAGGGAACTGGGATTGTTTAGTCTGCAGAAGAGAAGAATGAGGGGGGATTTGATAGCTGCTTTCAACTACCTGAAAGGGGGTTCCAAAGAGGATGGATCTAGACTGTTCACAGTGGTACCAGATGACAGAACAAGGAGTAATGGTCTCAAGTTGCAGTGGGGGAGGTTTAGATCGGATATTAGGAAAAACTTTTTCACTAGGAGGGTGGTGAAGCACTGGAATGGGTTACCTAGGGAGGTGGTGGAATCTCCTTCCTTAGAGGTTTTTAAGGTCAGGCTTGACAAAGCTGGTTGGGATGATTTAGTTGGGATTAGGTCCTGCTTTGAGCAGGGGGTTGGACTAGATGACCTCCTGAGGTCCCTTCCAACCCTGCTATTCTATGATTCTGTGCCCCAATCAAGGCTTTCTTTTCCATGTGTATTTTTAGTATACACCCACCTGAGACTTTTACTTACTGCATTAACTCCACTACCATTCCCCCGCTTTATAAATAGGCTTGGAAAGATTCGATTTTTTTCTCAGTAAATGTCACTAAGTGTCAATTTCACTATAAACACAAAACAGACACAAATATTTCCACTGATAATCAAAATTTACAGCTGTATGAAGTAAGAAAAATGCTGCTTGAGAACTTTATTAGAGTTTGATTTAAGGATATTGACTTTGTATATTTTGACATGAGATGTTGCCAATTTGGGTTTTAATGGTTACAAGCCTTTAACTTATGGAATCTCAGTGTCTCTTGTCATTGTTATTATCTGACCCCCTATTGTCTGACCCTTCCCATAGTTTCTTGTAATTGTGAGTTTTTAAATCTATAAAAATGATTAAAAATAAACATCAAATATAAGAAAAAAAATCACATTTTGCCTAGTTAAAAAACTACTGATATATTCATACTGTATATATTTTAAGTGGGTGGGTTTTTTTGCTGGGGGGAGGTTGTTTTATATTGTGCAGTACCCCAAGTGTCTCAGCAGGGGGCTCTGTAGAAAAACACTTCTCCATAGAGAGTACACAACATGAGGATGTCCTTCTGGGCAGTGGGAATTGTTAATAACTACAATTTGAAGGACTTTTATCCTTTTTTGAGTTTGCTGGGGTCTGCTCTTCTAGTGCCGGTTCTTGGAAAGCAGTGCAATTATCCCTCAGCTGCAGAGTGAGATGCTTCAGAGCAGAGCCCTGAAAAGAGAGAGGAGAGTTGTGTATATTCCTGGCTAGCGGAAAGTGTCTTTTATTCCAAATGCAGCAATTTACCCCTGCCAACCCCCACAGCTACTTGTACAGAAATTACTAGAACTGGGATTTCCTTCTCTCAGAAAATTTTGCATGTCTGAAAAAAAAAATCCATCCTGAACTGGAACAAAAAACATGAACTGGAAAATTTTCTGTGGGAAACAGCAGGGGAGGTGGGAAGTTGTTTGTCCAGGAAGCCCTCCCACCTACCTGATGGGCAACTTGGGGAACCCACCAGCTGGGGAAACCAGCTGCCCAGGGATTCCAGAGACCCTGTGGAACCCACTGCCCACGTTGGCTGGGGAGCCAGCAAGTCTGCCCACATGCTTTCCATTGCAAGGTCTGATGGAATAGACACGCTCCTGTAAATGTGTCAATTCCATTGAATTAGCATTTTCTGATGATAAAATGTCAGAAAATCTTCCACCAGCTCAAGAAATTTCATGGTTCAGGAATGCAGCTAGTGCTCTGCCCAGCCATTATAAAGATCACACTCCTTTCAGAAGGAGTAATGGCCCCCTTCCTTTATATAATGTCATCACCACCGCAGCCTCCAAGTCAAATGATACTCTCCAAGCAAAGTGAGGGGGCACCTTTTGTTCCATGTTCCTCCAGCAATGCACCCCGAGGGTGATCATCACTGGAGCTCAGCAGCACCGGGCCAGGCTCATTCTGTCCTTGGGTGGGTGCCAGCAGATAAACAGATGTAGAAACAAGCAACCTAACATACACCAGATCCGACTGCAAACAACCTCTGTTAGCCTTCAAGTACTGGACAAGGACATGTCTATGGGCTACTGCTCACAGCAGAAGACTGGAGTCAGGACTTTTGTATATAATTAACAACTCTGGCCCTCACTTGCTGTGGGAAAAAGAGCAAGCCATTATCTCCTGCTGCCCACCTGGAAAATGGGCTTCCTGATATCTACCTAAGAGCTAGGGCTGAGGAGTGGCTTCAAGATTTACCTCAAACTAATTTTTAAAAAGTGCCTCTTCCTACTGCATGAAGCCCTGAAAGGTGGGGGTGGGGAGCTGTGTTTGTTCATTAGGGGTTTGTCTAGATGAACAGTGAGCAAGTGAGATGCAAATTTGCCACACACTAACTGTGTGTGTGGATCCCACTACTGCACACTAAAAGGTCCCCTCGTGTACACTGCCCTCCTCCCATCTCTAAGCAGGGTAGATCAGTGTGCTAGGGAACTCCTAATGCAGAGCAGTAAGCACACAGGGACAGTCAGTGCCACGGCAGGCTGGTGCGGGATAGATTTACATCCCAGCTTGCTGCACTGTCCATATAGACAAGCCCTTATAGCAGTAGCATGGCCAAGCATAAACTAGGGTAAACTGAGTTTACTTCTCATTTGGTGAGTATGGAGGTTAGTTTACCCACTTTAAAAAAAAAAATCACTACACCACACCACTGCCTTATATTAAAAATCCAGACGGGGGCCAGGCTGGAAGAGCATGACTGGAGAGCCACTACAAGGGAGACAGAATCCCCAAGGGAGGGAAACTGACTGATTACAAGTCTCTTCCCTCTCAGACTGTTCAAACTCACTGGGCCATTTCCTCAGCAGGGAGTGCATTAATGGAGATACACTGATTTACAGTACTTGAGGATCTGGGCCTTCGAATTTGTTTTTAACACCAATTTAAATTCAATGACATGTTGGATAAAGGAGGCCTTGACCTTGCATTTGTATCAATAAAATAAATGCACACCCCTCCAATGAGGCACTCTTAATACTAACCATGAAAGCTCCCAGTAAAACCAAGACAGAACTGAGGGTAAAAAATAGGGATGCTCCTTCTTTTCCCCAAACCTTTCAGGATTTTGTGTGTTATATATAACACACACACACACCAATACCAGGCCATAAATAATTCAAATTTAAAAAAATCTTTTGCAGCTCACTATTAGTGTTTGTAAAGCACTCACCCACAGTAGTTACCATGCAAGTGTAAAGCATTCTAGCACATGTGGACAATCATGAAATTAGTGGCAAGTTACCAGAAGCTGCATTTCAGCATCCCACTCCAGTGGTATAGCTTAGTGATTGGTTTACTCATGACTAATGGAGTAGCATAGTAGGGGTATAGCAGAGATAACCTGGTCAGGATTCAACAAGGTAGGAAGCTAGTCCCACTGACTGAAGCATTCATGGCTCCTACCAAACGCCAGCTAGTGAAAAAACTCTATCTGCTGACTCAAACCAAACTGAAAATACAGGAAGTAGGTGGTTCACAATTAGATCATTCGAACCACATTGTACCCACAAAGCTGTGTCTTGATTTATAATTAAGGCTACGTTTTAGTCATGGGTATTTTTAGTAAAAGTCATGGACAGGTCACGGTCAGTAAACAAAAATCCATGACCTGTGATATGTCCATAGAATCATAGAATCATAGAATCATAGAATCTCAGGGTTGGAAGGGACCTCAGGAGGTCATCTAGTCCAACCCCCTGCTCAAAGCAGGACCAAACCCAACTAAATCAGCCCAGCCAGGGCTTTGTCAAGCCTGACCTTAAAAACCTCTAAGGAAGGAGATTCCACTACCTCCCTAGGTAACCCATTCCAGTTCTTCACCACCCTACTAGTGAAAAAGTTTTTCCTAATGTCCAACCTAAACCTCCCCCTCTGCAACTTGAGACCATTACTCCTTGTTCTGTCATCTTCTATCACTGAGAACAGTCTAGATCCATCCTCTTTGGAACCCCCTTTCAGGTAGTTGAAAGCAGCTATCAAATCGCCCCTCATTCTTCTCTTCTGCAGACTAAACAATCCCAGTTCCCTCAGCCTCTCCTCGTAAGTCATGTGCTCCAGCCCCCTAATCATTTTTGTTGCCCTCCGCTGGACTCTCTCCAATTTATCCACATCCTTCTTGTAGTGTGGGGCCCAAAACTGGACACAGTACTCCAAATGAGGCCTCACCAGTGCTGAGTAGAGGGGAATGATCACATCCCTCGATCTGCTGGAAATGCCCCTACTTATACAACCCAAAATGCCATTAGCCTTCTTGGCAACAAGGGCACACTGTTGACTCATATTCAGCTTTTCGTCCACCGTAACCCCTAGGTCCTTTTCTGCAGAACTGCTGCCCAGCCATTCGGTCCCTAGTCTATAGCAGTGCATGGGATTCTTTCGTCCTAAATGCAGGACTCTGCACTTGTCCTTGTTGAACCTCATCATATTTCTTTTGGCCCAATCCTCTAATTTGTCTAGGTCCCTCTGTATCCTATCCCTACCCTCCAGCGTATCAACCACTCCTCCCAGTTTAGTGTCATCTGCAAACTTGCTAAGGGTGCAGTCCACACCATCTTCCAGATCGTTAATGAAGATATTGAATAAAACCGGCCCCAGCACCGACCCTTGGGGCACTCCACTTGATACCGGCTGCCAACTAGACAAGGAACCATTGATCACTACCCGTTGAGCCCGACCATCTAGCCAGTTTTCTATCCACCTTACCGTCCATTCATCCAGCCCATACTTCTTTAACTTGCTGGCAAGAATACTGTGGGAGACTGTATCAAAAGCTTTGCTAAAGTCCAGAAATAGCACATCCACTGCTTTCCCCTCATCCACAGAGCCGGTTATCTTATCATAGAAGGCAATTAGGTTAGTCAGGCATGACTTGCCCTTGGTGAATCCATGCTGACTGTTCCTGATCACTTTCCCCTCCTTTAAGTGGTTCAGGATTGATTCCTTGAGGACCTGTTCCATGATTTTTCCAGGGACTGAGGTGAGACTAACTGGCCTGTAGTTCCCTGGATCTTCCTTCTTCCCTTTCTTAAAGATGGGCACTACATTAGCTTTTTTCCAGTCGTCCGGGACCTCCCCCGATCGCCATGATTTTTCAAAGATAATGGCCAATGGCTCCGCAATCTCATCGGCCAACTCCTTTAGCACCCTCGGATGCAGCGCATCCGGCCCCATGGACTTGTGCTCGTCCAGCTTTCCTAAATAGTCCCGAACTACTACTTTCTCCACAGAGAGCTGGTCACCTCCTCCCCATACCGTGCTGCAGAGTGCAGCTGTCTGGGAGCTGACCTTGTCTGTGAAGACAGAGGCAAAAAAAGCATTTAGTACACTAGCTTTCTCCACATCCTCTGTCACTAGGTTCCCTCCCTCATTCAGCAAGGGGCCCACACTTTCCTTGACTTTCTTCTTGTTGCTAACATACCTAAAGAAACCCTTCTTGTTACTCCTAACATCTCCGGCTAGCTGCAACTCCAAGTGTGATTTGGCCTTCCTAATTTCACACCTGCATGCCTGAGCAATACTTTTATACTCCTCCCTGGTTATTTGTTCAATCTTCCACTTCTTGTAAGCTGTTTTTTTGTGTTTAAGACGAGCAAGGATTTCACTGTTAAGCCAAGCTGGTCGCCTGCCATATTTACTTTTCTTCCTACACATGGGGATGGTTTGTTCCTGCAACCTCAATAAGGTTTCTTTAAAATACAGCCAGCTTTCCTCTACTCCTTTCCCCCTCATGTTATTCTCCCAGGGGACCTTGCCCATCAGTTCCCTGAGGGAGTCAAAGTCTGCTTTTCTAAAGTCCAGGGTCTCTGTTCTACTGCTCTCCTTTCTTCCTTGTATCAGGATCCTGAACTCGACCATCTCATGGTCACTGCCTCCCAGGTTCCCATCCACTATTGCTTCCTCTACTATTTCTTCCCTGTTTGTGAGCAGCAGGTCAAGAAAAGCTTTTCCCCTAGTTGGTTCCTCCAGCACTTGCACCAGGAAGTTGTCCCCTACACTTTCCAGAAACTTCCTGGATTGTCTGTGAGCTGCTGTATTGCTCTCCCAGCAGATATCAGGGTGATTAAAGTCACCCATGAGAACCAGGGCCTGTGATCTAGCAATTTCTGTTAGTTGCTGGAAGAAAGCCTCGTCCACCTCATCCCCCTGGTCTGGGGGTCTGTAGCAGACTCCCACCACGACATTACCCTTGTTGTTCATACTTCTAAATTTAATCCAGAGACACTCAGGTTTTTCTGCAGTTTCGTACTGGAGCTCTGAGCAGTCATACTGCTCTCTTACATACAAAGCAACTCCCCCACCTTTTCTGCCCTGCCTGTCTTTCCTGAACAGTTTATATCCATCCATGACAGTACTCCAATCATGTGAGTTATCCCACCAAGTCTCTGTTATTCCAATTACATCATAATTCCCTGACTGTGCCAGGACTTCTAGTTCTCCCTGCTTGTTCCCCAGGCTTCTTGCATTTGTGTATAGGCACTTGAGATAACTCGCTGATTGTCCCGCTTTCTCGGTCTGAGACAGGAGTCCTCCCCTCTTGCGGTCTCCTGCTTGTGCTTCCTCCCAGTATCCCACTTTCCCACTTACCTCAGGGCTTTGGTCTCCTTCCCCCGGTGAACCTAGTTTAAAGCCCTCCTCACTAGGTTAGCCAGCCTGCTTGCAAAGATGCTCTTCCCTCTCTTCGTGAGGTGGAGCCCGTCTCTACCAAGCAATCCTTCTTCTTGGAAGACCATCCCATTGTCGAAGAATGACTTGTACTATATACCCCTAACTAAAACTCAAGCTGAGGGTGCTCTTGGGGAGGGTCTGGGGGTGCCATGGGTACTGGGAGGGGGTGGCCCAGGACCCCTGCTTCGGGGGGGAGTGGGGCATGGCGCGCAGCCTGGGATTCCTGCTGGTGCTCGAGGGGAAGGGTTGGTGGGGCTAGCAGGTTCCCTACCAGGCGCTGCGTGTCCCTGGAGCTCCTAGCACGAGGGAAGGCTAGGGGGGCTCCCCGTGCTGCCCCCACCACGAGCTCCAGCTCCGCAGCTCCCATTGGCGGGAACCGCAGCCAATGGGAGCTGTGGGGGCAGTGCCGGGGAGCGCGGACAGCATGCAGAGCCCCCTGGCCCCTCTGCCTAGGAGCTGCAAGGACATGCTGGCTACTTCCGGGGAGCCCCCCACCCCAAGGTAAGCGCTGCCCCGCACCCCAACTCCCTGCCCCAGCCCCTTCCCACACCCAAACTGCCTCAGCAGTGGCTGGTGCTGCTGGCCCAAGGGCTGCCTGATCTGCTCAGGCAGCCCCGGAGCCAGCCGCAGTGGCCACTGCAGAAGTCACGGAGATCACCGAAAGTCATGGAATCTGTGACCTCTGTGACAGACACGCAGCCTTATTTATTATTATTATTTATAATCCCTCCATTAGAGACGTGCAGGCACAAACTCATTCTCTGGTTTGAGAGGCTCTTGGGCTCAGAGGACAGACTAAGCAAAGTCTTGAAAGATGCTTATTGTGATTCTCCCTCCCTGAAATGCCAAGGCACTCAGCATGTCAAAACCACGTCCATGAGGAATTATTTTCAACAAAGTAGCTGCTGTAAATTCCTGACAATTCCTAATCAATGTTTTTTGCAGGCAAGTGAGTACAAACTAAATTCTAGATCATGGGGCAGGATAATATTAATAATAAAACATCTCCTACTTCATACCAGAGTGCGATGTAGAGTTCTTCTGAAAAAACAGACTTCATGCCCCACTAACCTTGTGTTTATCCAATCACAAGATGATTTGGCCCTTAAGCTTTCACAGGATTGTTTCTATTGATCTATACTACAATGGCAAATGTATCCCTCTGTTAAATCCTGTTTTTACAGGAGTTACTGTAGTAACTGTCTGACATTATGAAGACCTCCCATTGCTTTTATCATGTCCTTTTTAAAAAGAAAAAAATCAAAGCTTAAACCCCATTAAAATGAGATTCTAAAGCTGTGCTAGAAAATCACCAAAACCAAATTTTTCTTTATAAAATGAACAATGCCATGTCTAAACCTGAGTGGCCCAGCACTGTGGTTCCAGTCCCAAGGTGCTCCCACCATTCTGAGGTATATCTATGCTGGGGAAAGTTCTAAAACCAATTCACCTAAGCCAATTTTGAAACTGGTTAGAAACACAGTGCCGACTGTTTCAGTCAGTTTATTTATAGCACAGTAATGCCTATAATGCCTAGCAGCCCCAGTCATGGATTCCTATTGCACTAGGCATTGTACAAACAGAAAAAGGTGGCCTGAGCCATTTTTATTAAACTGGCCCAAGTAAAAAGTCAGGCTGTCTTCAACTGGGTCTATGCTGCAGTTCTAACAAGTTTTAAAGTCAACTTATTTGAACTGATTTTAAAACAGATTAGAAATTTTCCTCAGCATAGACAAGTCCTATATGACTTCAGCCTATTGCCACTAGAGTATTCTTCCAATGCATTAGCCTCACTAATTACAGCAGTAGCTTTTAATTGTAAGAATACCTTTAACCAGGGGTGAGCTGGAGCCGGTTCGCGCGAACCGGTTGTTAAATTTAGAAGCCGGTTTAGACCGGTTGTTAAAGGGGTGGGCAATTGGGAGGCTCTCCCGGCCCCTCCCCCGCCTTCCCCCCTCTCGCAGAGCCCAGCGCCAGCGCTCTGGACCACTCCTGGGCAGCTCTGCAGCTCCTGCCACTTTGAGCGGCATGGTAAGGGGGTCGGGCCGCGCGGCATCCATACACGCTGCTCTGAGCAGCATGGTAAGGGGGCCGGGCCTAGGAGGAGGGGTTAGATAAGGGGCAGAGAGCTGTTGGAGGGGGCGGAGGTTCTGGGGGGGCGGTCGGGGAACAGGAGGGGGTTGGGTGGGGNTTAGATAAGGGGCAGAGAGCTGTTGGAGGGGGCGGAGGTTCTGGGGGGGCGGTCGGGGAACGGGAGGGGGTTGGGTGGGGGAGGTCCTGGGGGGCAGTTAGGGTGGGGGGGTCTCGGGAGGGGGTGGTCAGGGGACAAGGAGCGGGGGGGGTGGATGGGTTGCGGGTTCTGAGGGAGGCAGTTGGGGGCAGGACGTGGGGGGGGGGAGAATCGGATGGGGGGGGGGCACGGACAGGAGGCTTGTACTCACCGGGCGGTTCCCTACCGGGTCTTCGGCGGCACTTTGGCAACGGGTCCTTCACTCGCTCCAGGTCTTCGGCAGCTCTGAAGGGCCCGCCACCGACGTGCCGCCAAAGACCCGGAGCAAGTCAAGGACCTGCCGCCGAAGAACGGGTAGGGAACTGGTTCTTAAGACTTTGGCAGCTCATCACTGCCTTTAACCTGTTTTTTTAAACTGACTACAGTTTAATTAATGGGCTTCCCAAAGTGGCAAGATAAATTATAGGCATGCGATAGAGTGCTATATGCGGAGGACGGCCCCCGTATTATGTGCAGTTTATGTTTTTTGAAATGTAAATACCACTTTTTCTGAGCAGCTAATGGTTTCAATTTAAAAACCAGAAATACAAGGAGTTTTAACAGAAAGCTTTTAAATATGCAGTTGGTCTCCAAATCACTCTGGGATACGCAAGAGCCCTTGATACAGGCTTTCCCTCAGTAATGGTAGATATTTATGCGGCTGGTGGCGGATGGTAAACCCTGCTTGAAAACCCAGTGAGGAGGAAAATCAAAGGGTAATTTAACACTGAAGTTGAAAATAACTACTGCAAATAAACCTTTGCAATGGAACTCAGGACACAGGAAGGAAAAGTTTTCATTATCTATCACAGCTACTCTCCCCCCACATACTCCTCTCTGTAAAACAATGTCACCCATCCAGTCCAGTTCAACAGTGGGAAGCAGCTCAGTGACCAGTGTACAACTACAGTGAGAGACACTGAGGGAAACAGGAAACCAAACACTATAAACTGCAGAACTCGCACTGTGTTTGGTGCAGCATCCAACTCATTTCCACTCTCAAACTGCCCTCACTTTGGGTTTCTTTATTTGGTTTGAAATACAGGAGGCATAAACCTTAAGCCCCCTTCATCTTGGCTGCATCTACCCC
Source organism: Platysternon megacephalum (assembly GCA_003942145.1). Lineage (NCBI taxonomy): Eukaryota > Metazoa > Chordata > Testudines > Platysternidae > Platysternon > Platysternon megacephalum. The sequence goes on along the minus strand of QXTE01000555.1, from coordinate 246,428 downwards.
CACCCTACCACATGTGCAAGAGTAGGCAATCAGTAATCCAGAAAGTTACTGGACATCAAACCACTACCTGTCAACTGGAGCTACCAAAAGAAGGCAAAATTGGCAGTGTCAAGGGCATAGCACCCACCCACCCTTCTCTGACCATGACTAGAAAGTTGCTTGATTTATTTGCCACAACAGAGAAGTCATGATCACTGTAGAAGTGCAGCTATTACCCTACCCATGATCCTCTGGTTCCAGGCTCCCAGCAATATATATAAAAGGGGAAAAGATTTGTGTTGAATAACAGGGCAGAGGGGAACCAAATAAATTCACTAGGTATCCCCCTCCTTGAGCTATGGTCTCTTCCCAAGAGCGTGCTGCTGAATCACCCTAGCTAGGGTGGTGCTGGATTGCTCCTTTGTGCACTCAGAGTGGACTTTTCACACAGGCAGCACAAGGCTTTCCCATCTAGCTGGAGACAGATGTGAGCCCTTGGTCATCTTGTGGAAGTGTTCTTGGAGCTGTCACATGAAGCGAGATGAGAGGAACAAGTAGCATCTTCATAGAAAGGCAAGACAGACCACACATCAGCCACATGTCACTCCTGTCCAATCCCATTGACTTCCTTTTTTTTTTTAAAAAAAAGGGTCTGGGGTTTCCCCTTCACTCCAGGGCAGCTAGTTCTTCCATGAGCTCCTCTTTCTCCCGCTGCAGTTCCTGCACCCGCTGTTTGTTCTGCTCCAGTCTGTCCTCCAGCCACTGCAGGAGGGGACCACTGATAGCAGACATCTGGCTGCAGAGATTCTTGGTGAACACTGGAAAAGACACAAAACAACATGTCAGCGCAGGAGGAAGAATCTCTCACCAGGCTGCAGAATTGCAAAGCTTAAGCAGAAAGGTTTCACAACAGTATTTCACATTGAGACATCATGGATCCTCACAGGAAAGGGTTAAACAACAGCTACAAGTCCGAGGGGGAGGAGGGGAGAATACTTATAAAAATTATTTAAACCTGAGTTTTAGATGCCCTTTGGGGACATACAATAAAAAATGACATGTAAACAGGCCTAGTGTAGACTGATTGTTTTTCATAGTTAAGGCTGCGAGTTTGTCACGGAGGTCATGGAAGTCACGGATTCTGTGACTTCCGCAGCAGCCACCACCCCCCCTCCCGCCCCGCCAGCCCCGCCAATAGCAGCAGGAGTTTGGGTGGGGGGCTCAGGGCTGGGGTGCAGGAGGGGGTGAGGGCTCCGGGCAGCGCTTGCTTCGGGGGGGCTCCCCAGAAGCGGCGACATCCCTTGGCTCCTAGGGGGGAGGCACAGCTAGGGGGCTCTGCACACTGCCTCCGCCTGCAGGTACCACCCCCGCAGCTCCCATTGGAGGTAGTTCCCGGCCAATGGGAGCTGTGGAGCCGGCGCTCAGGGAGGAGGAAGCGTGCAGAGCTGCCTGGCCATACCTCCGCCAGAGCTGAGGGATGTCGCTGCTTCTGGGGAGGCACGGAGCCGGGTAGGGAGCTTGCCAGCCCCACCAACCACCCTCCTGGCACCAGCGGGATCCCGCCCCCCCAGGCTGCTGCCCCCTTCCCCCCCCCTCCCCCACCGAGCACCCGCGGCACTCCCAGGCCAATCCCCTCCTCAAGATTTAGTCAGGGGTATATAGTACAACTCATGGACAGGTCACAGGCTGTGAATTTTTGTTTACTGCCTGTGACCTGTCCATGACTTTTACTACAAATACCCGTGACTAAAACGTAGTCTTATTCATAGTCAATAGGGGAAAGAGTATCTTATATAATGAAAACATATTTTACACTGAAAGTTAGACATGGCATTGGCCACTCTTGTGGTAGAACACCACTCCATCCTATGGAGATCAGAGTTAAATGCTATGGAACTAATGAGACCTACTTCCCCTCAGTGATGTGTGACCACACAGAAGTCTACGTTGGTGTAACTCACATGCGGAAGCACCAGAAGGTGTCCGCAAGAATATGGATTGGCCCCCTTTACCCTGATTTCAATTCTGGACTAACACAGCTCTAAGATTACCCCTGAGGAAATTCTGCGCCAAAAAAATAAAAATTCTGCACCCAGTATTTGAAAATTCTGCAAAATTTGTCAATAAATAAATATGGAGGCTCCCCACTGCTATCCTGGAGCACAGACCACTGGCTACACGGAGGTAGGAGATCTCCCTGCAGCCCCTTCCTCTCCCCCACACCAAGGGGTACGGACTCGGTGGTGAGGCTGCACCTAACCCTGACACAGCGCAAGGGCCGGGCCTGACCCAGAAACATCCCAGGGCCCTCCCCCTCCACACCAGGCACATCAGGTGTGGGCAGGCAGGCTCAGTCATGAAGAGACTTAGTGTGGGGTGATCGGGTTCTGTGTGGGGCATTCTGGGTGCGGGCAGCTCAGTGTGGGGGCCGGATGCGGGGAGGATCTGGATGCACAGGGGTCAATGGGGGCTTCCATGTACAAGAGCAATGGGACTCTGCAGGGAGGTCCAGGTGAAGGTGATTGGGGCTCAGCGGCAGGGCGGGGGGTAGAGAAGGGGGCCTGGGGCTCAGCACTGATCTACCTCTCCACCAGCTGCTCTGGGCCCCCGAAACAATGCACCTGCACTGCTTGGACAGGGGCTCATAACCGCTCTTGCTGCTTCCCTTTGCTTTCTTATGTTCCCCGTCAGAAAGTCATTTTTCTGAAGGGAAGCAAATAAATCTGCGGGGGCCATGAATTCCCCCAGGAGTAATCTTTACGATGCATCCATACTACAGTACCCTGTGCTGTTCCAACACCAAGTCAAATTCTATAACGGTTTAAAACCAAATGGATAAACTGAAGGAGGCCACCCAGTTCATTCCATTTGTGATTTAGCCCACATTCGAAGTCAGTTGCCCCCACCCCTCCAAACACCAGAAATGTAACGAATAATTTGATTCACTACTGAACTTCCCTAGCCCTCAATATAAGAACGGACAAGTTTGAATGTCAGCCAAGCTGTGGAGCAAGACAAACTACATGGCAAGATCAAAACATAGTGCTAAACTTGGGTGAAGTAATCTGTTCACAGGCTGGCTCAATGCTGAACATCTCCAAGTGGACACATGGTTACAATCCATGGTGATACACATCGTGGTCTACTGCCCTCTATAGACGGACCCAAAATGACCATTTTTCAAGACCACAAGGTGACTCATATTTCAACTCACAGTCCAGCATCCTTATTCCCAGAAGAGGAACCCTTACCTGAGCCATTGTGAATCTTGGTTACAGAGTCTAGATGGGTGAGGCTAAGGGAAAGAACAGAACACATCTGGTGACAAGACAGCAATGAACTGAATATTAGGTGAACCTGAATTACTGAAGACAGCCACCTACAAGAGTGTAAAACCACAGGCACTTTGGAACTACTCACCCTTACTTAATGGGAGCTCCACTGCATTGATTACACCACATCAAACTATGTATTATAATGAGTATCATGCATTCTCCATGCTGAACTCCACAGACAGAGGCTTATGACAGGAGGGTGGTAATCCTACTAGCATTTGGTCTTATTCCTCAAATACCTTCCCTTCTGATCAGCCATTTTCACTCCTATCACACTTGGATAACCATGATCATGAGAGGATCATGCAGTTGCCTTAGTATCAGCATCACTGTCATACTATGCAGGCTCCTTACCCTTTTCTAGGCTAGTAGAAGAGCTGCTAGCTGTAGCCTCTCCATCTCTGGGAGTGGGGCCTGCGATACATTTCACTAAGCAAGGAGTTGCAGTCTTATCAAGCTTACAGATGAAAACTTTGGAAGAATTTTTTGAAACTAGTGCCCCTGCAGAGGCACCTCAGGGAGCAGGAGTCATTAGCCAGACATACAAACGCATAGGGTAAAGAGCAGAACTTTAGGACTGAGAGCTAGCTTCAAAGCCCCTCATGATACTAGGTGTAGCTAACCCTTTATTTCTTTCTACACTTGTGCTCTGCTCAGGATAAAGGACTATGAGGGTCAAGTATATTAACCTTAAAAGCTATTGTCATCAACTAGATCCTCTGGCGCTGTGGGACCCTGACTCCCCCTACCTGTGAATTCTCCTGTATGCATCTTGCTCCTCCTGGCACAAGATCTTGGGCAGCTCCACCGCCGATTCCAGGCACACTTTGCCAATGGTGTCATGGGGAACAACATGAATAGGAATTTCAATCCTCTCATACCTGCAAGATGATCATGTGCAAGTTACTGCCCCTACCCTTGTGGTCTGCTGCTTTAGACAGTCATATATTCCATACAGCAGTAATGGCTTGCCCAACAGTGACATCACCATAGCTTTGCTGCCGGGCAGGCTTGCTCATGCTGACTGACAGACGAGAAGCAGTTTGTAATGGTACTCATTACCCAGTTTAGGAATGGGAAAAAAAAGTAGCTAGGAAGTCAGCATTGGCGACAGCCCCAGATAAGCATATGAACACTAAGGCTCCTATGGCTTAGATTCCCCTTTAGAAATTTGTCCACTTTCAAGCGGAAATGAGACCTCCTTTAGGCATCCATAATTACTGGGATTAGCACTACATTTAGTTCTACATTCAAATGATCAAACAATAATAGTACTACTCATTTAAGTTAACAAGGAAAGCTAACAATTAAAAGGAGACAGAAGAGACTGATCATTTCTCTCCTGTGAGACAAATGTTAAGAATCTTTTCAGACAGTACTTACTCTGAGCTCTTCTGAGCCTGAATTGACTGGAAACAGGTGTAGAGTATCCGGCCCGTCTAAAAGAATCAGGAGAGATAAACATCAGACTATGGGCAATGAGAGCTCACCTGAAATCCAAACTTTCAAATAATACTTTCCCTGAGGGTTCAAATGTACCACTTTTTGGTGAGGGAGGAGGAATGAAAAATTCTTAATAAGCAAATACTGAGACACTCACGCAGTGGTTCCCAAACTTTTGTACTGGTGACCCCTTTCATATAGCAAGCCTCTGAGTGTGACCCCCCCTTATAAATTAAAAACACTTTTTTATATATTTAACACCATTATAAATGCTGGAGGCAAAGCGGGGTTTGGGGTGGAGGCTGACAGCTCGCGACCCCCCATGTAATAACCTCGCAACCCCCTGAAGGGTCCCAACCCCCGGTTTGAGAATCCCTGCACTACAGACTATATTAACTATCATATGAAAACTCTTAAATCAGAACCATCTGATTAAATCAACAAAAACCTGGAAAACCTGGTCAAAGGCAACATTTCATTCCCAGTTCATCCCAACTGTTAGCCTCTCAGGGGACAAAACACTCTGAACTAATTAGACACAACAGGCCTGAAAGACAGGACAAAAAAAGTCTATACTGAATGGAATGTGTTATTGTGGTGCAGTAAGTTACTTTTTGATGCACACACAAGCACACCATAACCATTCTGTCTGGTCCCAGAGCTCAAACACCAGCAGAGCTATGAAACAATCTATAGGCTGCAGAATTCTACTGGGGGAATTTTCAAATGCACCAACCCTGAAAACACAAACCTATTAACCTATCGTTTCCCATCAAGTTTTCTTGCTACATTTGCCAATTATAAATTGGAGCTAAACACAAGTTTGCTTCCTTCAGAGCATCTTCTCTAACCACATTCAACTGTAGCATTGAATATATTTGTGACCAAACCAGCCTGGAGATTAATTCACATCTGTGCTGCATTTACATTGATTACATTCCAGCAGGCCCCTGACCCAGCTCCAGAGTGAACCCTTATTTCAGATACCATTCAGGGTTAAACGTAAGACTTCACCTCTGCATCAAAGCTGAAGCTTCAAACTGGCATATGAAGGGTTTCTCTCCATTTGCAAGTTGCCTACCTTTGTGTTCTTGTCCTCAATGAAACAGGAGAAGATGAGCCCCACAAAGCCCTGGTCCATCATCTGATACATGGCTTGAGTGCGAACATCTGCAGGTGTGAATGAAAACAAAATAAACAGGCTGCTGCTAAGCAGTGAAGGACTGTGCCCGTCACCTGAAGCACCAGGCAAAGACTTGCCACCTTTCCAGATACCGCTCTTTATTTTCATTCTAGTCAAATGATTTTTTATTTTTTTATTTGGGGGGGGGGGGTATTTTAAAAGAATCTCTCTCCAGGTCCAAAAAATAGCCAGCTTTAAAGGAATATTTAAAAGTTTCCAGTAACGATCTAACACAAAACAAGGCTAAAATGCTAATGTTCTATCTTTAAAATCCTATATATAAAAAATGCAATATGTAATAATGAAGTAAAAAGTCAGCCTGATAACATTACCCCTAGGGGAATTCTGTGCCAAAACATTAAAAATTCTGCACAATTCTGCATATTTTATTTGTCAAAATAACACAATATAATCACACCAGTTTCAATTATTTTTGGTCATTTATTTCAAAATACCTGTCAGCAAGTATGTCTGTAACAATACAGACAACAAAAAAGATTCAGGAAACGTTTTTTGACAAATAGATTCCTTACTAGGCATATTAATACAGAATTCTCAGTAATAATTCATTTAAACTACAATACAGAACCGTATTTACGACACCCCTCAGAAGCAATGCAAAGGCCTGTGGGAGTCAGGGGTAATGGAGGAGCTGAGGGAGAGGGAAGTAAATTGCTGGGAAGGAGCCTGGGTGTGAACTTGGGAGGGTTGTTGGGTATGGGTGGGAAAAGTATGGAACAGGTTTTTTGGGGGAGGGTGGGGAGGGATTGTTAGGGAGCTTCCCCCATGCAGACCCTGGCTGACCCCTAGCCTCTCCCATTCAGTCAGGCACATCTGCCCCATCCCTATGTGTTCCTGCATCCCTATGTATCCTTGCACCTCTTGTCCACGTGTCCCTCCACCCCCACTCAGACACCCACTCCCCTCCATCCTCATGTGGCCTTGCACACCCTCCCCCATCCCCATGTGTCTCTGTGCCCCCACCCAACCACCCCCTGTCCCTATGTGTCTCTGTGCCCCCACTAAGCCATCCCTGTCCCTATGTGGCTCTATACCCCCACCCTGTCCCCATGTGTCTGTGCCCCCACTCAACCACCCCGTCTCTATGTTTCCTTGCACCCCCCCAATCCCCATGCGTCTCTGTGCCCCCACTCGGCCACCCTCTGTCCCTATGTAGCTCTGCACCTCCTCTCCCATCACCATGTGGCCCTGCACCTCCCTCCCCCCTGTGCCTCCACTCCCATTCAGCCTCTGCCCCAGTCTGTCCTCCCCAACTAGCCCTTATGAGCCCCAGTCTGACCCCTCCAGCACCCCATGCTGTCTGTCTCCCCATAGCCCGTCTCCTGACCTGGGCCGACAGGTGCTGCGAAGAAGGCAGGCTCTTTCTCTGCCCTAGACAGCGGGAGCTGCTGCTGCTGTGTTCTATCACTACAGTGCCCTCTGGTGGGCAAAAGGTGGAAATGCAGCAACATTTTTGTGCAGAAAAAAGCTACTGCCGAAAATTAAAAATATGCGCGGCTCATAATTATGCACACGCGCAGTAGCACAGAATTCCTCCAGGAGTATAACATGTATCCAGACAGGCAGATCAAAGCAGTGACCAGACACCCAAGCAGATTTCAACAGCTCTTTTGAAGAAGTATTGTTCTTTTGTTATAGCATACACATCCATGTACAGTAGAACCTCAGAGTTAGGAACAACAGAGTTACAAACTGACCAGTCAACCACACACTTCATTTGGAACTGGAAGTACACAATCAGGCAGTAGCAGAGCCCCCACGGCACGCAAAAAAAAAAAAAAAGGCAAATACAGTACAGTAGTGTGTTAAACATAAACTACTAAAAAAGATAAAGCATATTTCTTCTGCATAGTACTTTTCAAAGCTGTATTAAGTCAATGTTCAGTTGTAAACTTTTGAAAGAACCATAAACATTTGTTCAGAGTTATGAACATTTCAGATTTACGAACAACCTCCATTCCCAAGGTGTTCATAACTCTCATGTTCTACTGTACAACTAGAAAATATAAAGACATCCAAAGTGCTTTGAGTATCTCCTTCTGTTCCTTGTGTTTCTGATTACAGCTCTGAACTTCCTGTCTTGAAGAACACCTAGAAACAGACGTTGCCTACTTTAAGAATCCAGAGGACTTCCCATTTTAGATAATTTGAAGGTAGGGAAAAATGTGGGATTAAAAACTTCAACAGTATCACTTGAACAAAAAAAATTGGATAACGTGGTATTGTTCACAATGAAGCACATATCCATATGAAGCTCTGGGCTGAGATACTCCTTACCCACATGAGACGGCCAGACAGTTATGTGTGGATGAGAATGATACCAGCCCACAACCCTCATGGGACGTCCTGTAATCTCAGCCAATCTGTGTGTCAGTCAAGGTATTTTCAAAACAGTGATAGAGCAGAATATGTCCCTTGTGCAAGTTAAATAATAACCACGGGGCAGAATCCAAACATGGCCCTCAAGGGATAATTTGATCTTAGTACATTAAAGGGAAGAATGACAGGTGATGGTGTGTGTTGAAACAGTCTTCCTCGTAGCCACCAATGGACAACCTCATCCTCACAGATGTAACACTTCCTTGAACAGAAGCAATGTGCATTTGTACATAGAAATATATGACAACAAATCCTAGTAAGCTACCCAAAGAATCGGACTCTTGCCATTAAAAACATTACATGTAAAAAGGGCTTTTCTACTGGGGGAGTTTTCAAATACACCAACCCTGAAAACACAAGCCTATTAACCCTTTCATTTGCTACGAAGTTTTCTTGCTGCATTTGCCAATTCTAAAAGTGAAAGGTGAGCTTTCTTCAAAATACAAAGGCAATCTTAAACTAAAACTCCAGGGATTAGTTATAATACTTTGGGTGTTAAGTCTAAACATTCTCTCCTCTATTTGGTACTGGTGAGGCCTCATCTAGAGTATTGTGTCCAGTTTTGGGCCCCCCACTACAAAAAGGATGTGGACAAATTGGAGAGAGTCCAGCAGAGGGCAACAAAAATGATTAGGGGGCTGGGACACATGACTTATGAAGAGAGGCTGAGGGAACTGGGCTTATTTAGTCTGCAGAAGAGAAGAGTGAGGGGGGATTTGATAGCAGCCTTCAACTGCCTGAAGGGGGATTCCAAAGAGGATGGAGCTAGGCTGTTCTCAGTGGTGGCAGATGACAGAACAAGGAGCAATGGGCTCAAGTTGCAGTGGGGGAGGTCTAGGTTAGATATTAGGAAAAACTATTTCACTAGGAGGGTGGTGAAGCACTGGAATGGGTTACCTAGGGAGGTGTTGGAATTTCCATCCTTAGAGGTTTTAAGGCCCAGCTTGACAAAACCCTGGCTGGGATGATTTAGTTGGAGTTGGTCCTGCTTTGAACAGGGGGTTGGACCAGATGACCTCCTGAGGTCTCTTCCAACCCTTATCTTCCATAATCTTCTCTACCCATATTAAAAACTGTAGCATTGAATATATTTCTGACAAAACCAAGTGATCAAGAACAATGGGTAATTACAATATGGTTCCATCACATCATTCAAAAAGTGTGGAAAGAGACTGCAGCAGTGGAGAGCTGTAGCACAGCCTCTCAGGCAGAATATGTGAAAAGGTGGTAGGCATATTTATATTAACTACAATAAATCAAGGGTGGTACTGAAACCATACGGGTTTGAGGTCTAGAAACCTTATTAATAAAGCTTCCTACTGAACACAGCCCTTTCTGGCTACAGTCTCTGTAAAAGGATATCTCTGCTTCAGTAGAAGCAGCTGAAAGCTGCTCCGGAGAAATCTCCACTCGATCCTTCCTCTTATCTGAACGGCGCAGGATAATCACAGAATGAATATGAACAATTCTGCTGGTGTCAACCTAGTAATAAATGAGGGAGCAAGAATCACTCATCTCTCTCAGTGAACCAACTTCTCAATGAGAGTGCTGCTATCACGTCTTTACTAAAAAAGCATGCTTTCCAGCTTAGATCTCTTAAAACATAGGGATAGGTTTTTCAGTGGGTTACTTATTCTAGGTTTTCACTTCTGAAACCAGTAATTTAAAATTCTTGAAGCTATGAGCTTAGGGTGTCACACCAATCTCACAGCTGAATTGGCACAAGTGGCTGACTACTGAAAAGACAGCCAAGACAAGAGTAGCCAGCTGTAGGCTCCAGAGCAAGAGTGAGGCACATATTACCAGAGCTGTGCAAGAAATGCTTATGCAGAACATGTCTAATCTATGCCAGTTTTGGTCATTGCTATTATTTCTTCAATTCCCTGAGGATCAGGTTCACCCATGAAGATAGAATTTAGCAAGTTTATTTTTGTGTAAAGATGTAACTTAATTACATGCTTTTTTGCATATTTCGCTTTTATGGTCAATCAGGGCACGAAAAGCCTACCCAACACGCACTCTCTCAAAAACTAAACCTACTTATCAAGTCAAAACACACAGCCATGCCCTTTCCTGCAGGCCAGACACTCACCTGCTGCTTTGACTTGGAACATGAAGAAATGGTCTCTTATTGGCTAGACTCTGCACATCCCCCACCCCCGAATTAATGCTGGTGCTCTCAAGCAAACACCAGTCAATGCTGCACCCAGAAAATACACACCTTATCAGTTAGCATTGGGTCATCCCCCACTAACAAGTCCATGTTCTCCCCCAACCAGTAAATTACAGCCCCCCCCCCAAATAAAGAGCCAATGTTTACCTCAATACCATACATTACTAATGGTGTGTAGTCGCTCCCTTATAAGCACTTTTTCCCCCCCCACTCCCCTTGTCCCTAAATCTCAGAGTCCTACACTGGGGCAGCAGGACCTCCTGACACATACACAGATCCTTTTTGGGGGATGGCACGGTACTACTAACAAGCACCCCATACACACACAGACCTTTCTCCTAGAGAGGGGGAATGTGGTTGGGCCCCCGCTCCAGCAGGGCGCATTAGTTCTAACGGCAGTGGCTGCCCTTCTCCCTAGCAAGAGCAGAGGCACTGGAACGGTCTCCCCGGGGTAGGGGACACACCCAGCCCCTAGTCTATATTGGGGGGCAGGCTGGCATCCCCGGGGTGGGGGACACACCCAGCCCCTCGCCTATGGGGAGCAGAGGTGGCCAGGCACCCGCGGGGGGACACCCCTGCACACCCAGCGCCCGGGCTCTGGGGCCCGCCTGCCCGCGGCCCAGCCGGTACCTCCCCGATGCACAGCCCCATGACCTCCTCCTTCTCGGTGCTCAGCGCGTGGTTCAGGCAGACCAGGAAGGCATCCGCCTCCAGGTGCACAGCCTGCACCGCCATCTTGGCAGCGCCACCCCACCCCGGAAGCGCAGGTCACGCCGCACGCAAGAGCCGGCGCTTCACGGCCAATCCCAGCGCATCCTGAAAAGTCAACAGCCAATGGCCGTCTCTAGGGGCAGTTCAACTTCCGGTCAGGATATCGGAAGCGCCCGGCCACATGCCTGAGCTGAGGCACTTCGGTTCCGGCGCTTCGAACCCTCCGCTGTCGGCAGCGGAGAGCAGAGTCCGCGGGCGGGGGCAGTGTGCACTGGTCGCTGGGTCTCCGAACCGCCTGGGGCCCAGGAGGTACAGAGGAAGGGTGGACAGGAGGAGGGGTTTGAGCAGCGCACATGGTGATGGCCGTTAGCTGGCTGGGGGCTGCAAGTAGGTCACTAGGAGGGGGCGGGGCAGGGCGTCTCCTCAGCTGCATGCGTCCCGCTGGGGCCGGGCTGGCTGCTCCCCCCAGGCTGGGCCATTTCTAGGAAGGAGGCAGCCGATGTCCAGTGTGTAGAGGGATCGGCTCCCCCACTCCCATGGGGAAAAGCAGGGAGGGAGGCTAAGGAGAGGCCTCGCAGGCCCCTGGGGACATTGGGGGCTGCACCCCCCCAATAACTCCTGCCAGGGGTAGCGGGGCACGACGGGGGCAGTGTCCCCAGACAGGGGCAGCTTTGCCATTGGCAGCTAGGGCGCTGGGTGACGATCATGCCCTACCTCGCTCAGAACAGGGCTGGGCAAAGGCTGGGCAGCTGGTTTGCATCTGACACGCCCGGAGTGCAGTGCCCCCACGCCCGTAGCCCTGGCTCATTCACTGGGGGGGAGGAGGGGACTCTAATTTGGCAGAGGTTTCAAGGTAGATTTTAAAGTCTCACGGTGAAGGGGTTCAATTGCCTTTGGGCATCAGTGAGCTATACCCTGAGAGGGTCTGTCCCCCACTGGATCCCCTTGTGAAGCCCTTTTGCACCTGAATTGCATGCTCACTGTGATTTCAGCTTCATGCCCTCCAGTAGTCTGGTGGCCAAGGGTTGGTAAATGGCTGCACAGTGATCAGAAAGCATTGATGGGGATGGTTCTGCAGGGGAGGCCAGTATGCCAAGTGTATCTGCAACACATTTTGCCTTCAAATGTCATAATTTCTCTCTCCTCCCCTTTTATATCTGCCTGTGCTCATCCTCTCCTGCTTCTTGGCTACCGTGCCCTATTTCTGCCTTGCTCTTTCCTTGCTGTGCTCCATTTGCCTTCCTCTTATCTGATCCCATCAAACCTAGATCTTCCATTCCTAACTTCTGCTCAACTCCCTGATTGGTGAACCTCTTAAAAAAAAAGATAATTTGAGCAGAGTGGAAAGCAGAGTGGAAAGCTGAGTGTCTGTCAGAGGCCTCTGCTCTATGCAAGTACTCCAGGTAGAGTTAAGAGTGGTTAAATGTGTTGTAATACTGGATGGCTCACCTGACTCATGGTTCTTGCATGTATGGCTGGTTTAGGGTTGATGGGCTATATTTTCAGATGAGCTCAGTTGCCATATAGGCGCCTAAATGAAACGGCCATATTTTTAAATCAGCACCAGATTCCGATGAAAACAATAGGAGGTGCAGGATGCTGCAAACTCACTCTTACTAAAGTGCTTAAATGGTAGCTGAACTCTTCTGAAAATCTGACCTGACCCCTTCTTGAAATACAATTTAGTACAATTAACAACTACAAAATGTTTCACATGGGCACAGACTGTTTAGCACTCAATTAACTATAGCTCTGGCAATTGTCTGAGATGCAGCTAGAACAATTTCTTCATCTTTCCTTGTAAATTATTTATTGTATCAATCTTAAAAGCTAATAAATTGTTTATCACACTATCTAGCCCTCCTACCAACCATTTTCATGCCTATACGTGAAAGCCACTGGTGTCCTAGGACTCCTTTAAACTTCAACGGCCTGATACTGAGATGGGCTGAACATCTGCACTCCTCTCTACAAACATATTGATTAGGACATAGGATCAATGATGATAGATTCTTTAATTCTGAAAATTTCAGGCTGAATAATGGTTCTGTTTAGAGTGTGGAACAATATGGGTCCAAACCACATTGTGTAGAAAATAAGGAACAGTTCTTATATTGTAAATAAATAGTAAGTAACCTTATGTCTCCTTTCTGCTGCTGCTTCCTGTAAGCTGTTTGATTGCCTTCTCGGTATAATCAAGAATAGGAGTTTTGTATGTTTTCTCCCTTCAAGTTATTCTCAAGGTTTTAGATAGGTATATCTCCATATATTATTATTATTCATATCTCATAGAACTGGAAGGGACCCTGAAAGGTCATCGAGTCCAGCCCCCTGCCTTCACTAGCAGGACCAAGTACTGATTTTTGCCCCAGATCCCTAAGTGGCCTCTTCAAGGATTGAACTCACAACCCTGGGTTTAGCAGGCCAATGCTCAAACCACTGAGCTATCCCCCCCCGTTCTTTACTTTTTCAGATCACATCCATGTTTCTCTTCTGTGTTAGCTTTTTTGTTTTTAAAGAAAGCTATTTCTTACTCCAGTTCCATGTCCTCAAGACCAAGCTGTCACTAACTGGGAATCTTGTTGGCAGTCTCACACAGGAGGGACAGGACTGAGTGGGCCATGGGGACTGAATTCACCTGTGGAATTCAGGGCAGAGTTGGAGCACATTTCTGGGTCAGTAAATAGTCTGGAAGCATGTGCAATTCTATGGGCAAATTAATGATAGAAAGGTAAGGGAGGTGTCATTTGATTCATAAAAATTTACAGGATCATAATTTCAATGGTGTCACCCTCTGAAGCATGACGGGGGGACTCCCTCCCCACCCCGATCCAGGTCCTCCGGTTGGTGGAATTTTTTGATAATACATTGTCATCAGAAATGGGTCAAGTTGGATATCATTTGAAAGCCCTTTCTTTCACAAACACAAGGGTACCTAACATGACAAACCTAGAACAATTGTGTAGCTATACATTAGAGAAAATGTTTAAAAATCTACTTTTAAAAATTATACTTTAACACAGGCATGTCAAACATGCAGCCCGCACAAAGCTAAATCATGGCCCTTGACTGACCGTGCTGTGTCATCAGTTAATGCCAGAACTGGATACCTGATTAATTTTTTTGATGTTACAGATTACTATAAATTGAAGGAGTACTTCGAGTTGATTTGCCATCATCGGCAAAAAAAGAAGCAGTTCAGTTGTATTGATTATCGGCTTTGTTTTTTATGCCAAGAGAGTTGTAATAAGGCACTGGTTAAGATGTCAGCATTGAGTCAGAAATTACTGGAATCCATCTGCAAATGGTATGCACATCGTTACATAACATACATTATATAATTTAATTACAATCCCAAAGTAATTTATTACAAAATCCTTGTTTTTACTTTGGTCTTGATCATTTTTAGGCATTAGTGTGGAGATAAAGAGTACCATGTAGTAGCTGCATCTTTGGAGAATACCACCGTGGAGAACAGGGTTAAACACAATGCTTCAGTAGCACCTCACATGCTTATAAGAAGTGCGCCCATAAACTGAATTTGGAAAGGCTGGAGAGAAAGTACATCAAGCACCCAGGAAAATGTTGAAGATGCCAGGATGAGTGCCATCTGTGGGCGAGTCTTTGCTGTTCTTTATTTGATCTGTCAGGCCTGCTAATTGACATTTGTACCTCGCAGCACTAGAAGACTTTGTTAAATACTTCTTTGCTTTAGATTTAACCAGCTATACTGTGATGATTGCCTGGTACCTCCCTGAAATAAGAGGTGTAGTTTTGAATGAAACATTAAGCATGGCTGGGATGACTTCCCCAGAAAAAAACAAGCACCATCTAAATTCATTAGGTGCAGTTAAATGCCAAGAAGGGGCAATTTTAAAGCTACAGGATGGCAACCTGTTTGGGCCGGAGCTCATTAATATTATGATAAAAGCAGTCTTCAGTGATGAGAGAGCTGAAGATGTCAGTCAAATGCATACTTTTGGTCCTGATTTGTATGAAACCTTTAAAACCCAAAGAATTATCCCAGGCTCTTTCAATCTGTGGTCTCCAGTCAAGAAGAACAGACTAAAGCTGTGCTCTTATATAAGAGATAAAGTCAGAATGAAGGTGGCAGGGACGATTACTGAGTTAACCACACCTAGGACATTGTTTGTTCTTCTCCTGGTTGTGTCCAGATCTCAAAATGATGTTGACATGTGAGACTTCGGAAAAGTACAAGTTCTCTGTGGTACCACAATTGATGTTTGAATGTGATAGAACAATGTATATGTACCAGGCAAAAAGCAAACTAATGCACATCTTCCATTGTGTTCCTAAGCCACCACCTATTAACAATGTGACCGGTACCTTATACCAGCAGAGGCCTTTCAGGATAGCAATCATAGATGCTATGGTTGAGATATATGCTCTCAAAAAACCAGAAACTGTTAATACCTGTCAAGATTTGGCTGAACACTTCATTATGAGGCTACAGAGAAAATACTGGATGTATGACGAAGTCCACCTTGCATTTGACATGTATGCAGAGAAAGCAATGAAAAATATTACCAGGAAGAAGAGACTCCATGGTATTACAACTGTCCAATACAAAATAATTGACTCCACAAACTTCTCCAATGTCACAATGGAAGGTTGACTGGAAAGACCAAATTATCTTACTGGAAGGCATTTGATTCAGCCTCCAAAGACTTTCCTCACTCTTAAGGTACTCAGAACGGCTGAGACAGTCACTGATGAGGTCATAAATGCACTAGAGGCGTTCGTATGCTGAGTTTATCATTTTAAGACCAACATGACATGTTTTCCAAGAAGCAGACAAATGGAGAAAAATTGCCACTGACAAGGGGTGCATTTATACCTGCTAACACAAGGGCAAATTATCAAGCAATGGAATGGCTCCAGGATGATTGAACACATCCAGACCTATTCTCCCTATCGGACATGAATGAGTCTTGTTATGTGTGAAATACCATATACTCCTGAATTAATCCTTCAGCTAATCAAATGCTCATCTGCAAAGACCAGATGCTCACCCTGTAAATGTTTGACCATCAGCCTGTCTTGTATGGAGATGTGCGAGTGTGGCGTGGACAAGGATCAGTGTGACAGCATGTCTAGCAGTGGTGCCCTAGACCGAGATGACATGGATGGTGATTTTGCTGAATAAATGTTTTCAATCCTACAAGTCAAGGCTAACTTCTCTAGGATTACCAAAGATCAATGTCTTTTTTTTATGTAAGCATTGCATTCCTGCGTTGAAGTATAATTCAATAAAGTTGATTTTTAAGCATTTTCTCAAATATAAATGTTCTAGGTTTGTCATGTTGGATACCATTATGTTTGTGGGAGAAAGGGCTTTCAAGTGATACCCATCTCAACCCATTTCCAACATTACCTGTTATCAAAATTTCCACCAACCGGAGGACCTGGAGCTGTGGGGAGGAGGATGCGAGTTCCTGCCTGTCGCAGAGGATGATATCATTGAAATTATGATTCCGTAGATTTTTATGAATCAACTGGCACTTCGCTGTCACTAACTTGCCCACAGAATGAGATTTTACTACATTACACTCCCAGACTAAAATGGAAACTTGCACAGCTACTGGCCATGCTGTACCTTTCACTAGCACCACATTCATACCAAATAAATATACATCTGTATTTTTCTAATCCAAGCATAATCTAATAGTATTTGTAGACTTTGCGGGAGATGGTACAGTCACACCACCCTGTGCTGTGATCCTGTTAGATTTAGCTAAACAAGATCAAACTGGGTCAGTACTTGGATGATAGACCACTAAGGAAAACCTAGGTGCTCTAGGAAGTAGAGTTGGTGATCCATTAGGTGTCAGCCAGTGCGGAACTGAACTGATGCCCCAGTGTGGTGTTGGGGGGAACTGTGCTATTGGAAGTTCTGTCTTTCAAATGACATATAAAATCAAGATCTTGAGCATTCGTGATCATTATGGAGTCCATGGAGTAGGGCAGTATCCTGGCCAAATTCCAACTTGGGTAATTACATTCTGCTCACTTAAGGTGTACAGTGATGGTTTCCACATATCGGTGTTGGATAAAGTGACTCCTATGCATAGTTTGAGAATCAATTCAAGTCTGTAAAGCACTTTGGGATCTTCCAGAATGAATGGTGCAATAGAAATGTCACCTTATCCTTTACAGATCGTTCCAGAAAGCCTCGTGTTGAATGACTTCAGTGCTGATTTCCTTGAAGTGCCAATGTTCCAATTCATTATTTTGGTATGTCCGAGGTGTATAGGATAGCAAGGGAGTGTATTTTCCCTATGTACATTGCACTGAGGCAGTTAATAATTTTTTTCTCTCCCTGAACTCTCCTCCTGTTTTTGTACCCAGATTTGATTACTTGCATGCAATGTTTGCCTTGTACATCCACAAGTTTTCTGGATGAGATCACTGTATTTCACTGGGATATTGCTTCTGGTCTATAGCAGGTAGACCTTACACTGATTAGTTCTTAATTCTTTTACTCCACATTAAAGATAGAACCAAGAAAAAACGGTTACTCACCTTCTCGTAACTGTTGTTCTTCGAGATGTGTTGTTCACGTCCATTCCAATCAGGTGTGCGCGCATGCACATGCATGGTAGCCAGAAAATTTTTCCCCTAGCAGCATCTGTCGGGTCGGTCTGGGCACCCCCTGGAGTCGCACCTTCATGGCGCTCAATATAGAGCCCTGCCGACCCGCCACCCCCTCAGTACCTTCTTGCTGGCTACTCCGACAGAGGGGTAAGAGGGTGGGTATTGGAATGGACACGAACAACACATCTTGAAGAACAACAGTTACAAGAAGGTGAGTAACCATTTTTTCTTCTTCGAGTGCATGTTTGTGTCCATTCCCAATCAGATGACACTCACGCCCAGATTCAGGAGGTGAGGTCGGAGTCGTCCACTGATTGGAGCGCCACTCTTCCAAAGGCCGCATCATCTCTGGCCTGTTGGGTGATTGCATAGTGCATGGTGAAAGTGTAAATGGAGGACCACATCGCCGCTCTGCAGATTTCCTGGGTGGGAACCTGCGCCAGTAACCCTGTTGAAGAGGCCCGAGCCCTGGTGGAATGCACAGTGATCGAAGGAGCAAGTACTCCTGCCAGGTTGTAGCACTCCCGGATGCAGGACGTGCTCCATGACGAAATCCATTGAGAAGAGACAGGAAGACCTTTCATTCTGTCTGCCACTGCCACGAATAACCGCATTGAGTTTCGGAATGGTTTCATTCTCTCGATGTAGAAGGCTAGAGCTCTGTAGACATCCAATGAGTGAAGTCTTTTCTCCCTGCTGCCAGGGCTGGCTCCAGCTTTTTTGCCACCCCAAGCAGCGGGGGGAAAAAACAAAAACAAACCCGATTGAGTTGCCGAAGAGGAAGAGACGGAGTGAAGGACCCGCTGCTGAATTTCCGCCGAAGACTAAAACGGAGCTCTGAAGTGCTGGACGTGCCGCCCCTTTCTATTGGCTGCCCCAGGCACCTGCTTCCTTTGCTGGTGCCTGGAGCCGGCCCTGCCTGCCGCTCGAGTGCGGCTTAGGATAGAATACCGGGTGGAAGATGTCCTCGTTGATGTGAAACTGGGAAACAACCTTTGGGAGGAAAGCCGGGTGAGGTCTGAGCTGGACCTTGTCCTTATGGAACACAGTGTAAGGGGGCTCTGAAGTCAGGACCTTGAGCTCAGACACCCTCCTGGCTGAGGTTATTGCTACCAGAAATGCTACCTTGTATGAGAGATGGAGCAGGGAGCATGTCGCCAAAGGTTCAAAGGGTGGTCCCATGAGTCTGGAAAGGACCAGATTCAGGTCCCAAGCCGGGACAGGCTGCCAGAAATGCGGGTATAGCCTGTCAAGCCCTTTAAGAAAACGGCTGACCATAGATTTGGCAAAGACCGAGCGGCCCTCTGCACCTGGATGAAAGGCAGAGATGGTGACCAAGTGAACCCTTATTGACGACATGGACAGCCCCTGCTGCTTGAGATGGAGGAGATAGTCTAATATAAATTGCACAGAGGCGAGCGTCAGGGGTGAATGATGCTGCGACGACCAGATTGAAAATCTCTTCCACTTAGCAAGGTAGGTAGCCCTGGTGGAGGGCTTTCTACTGCCCAGAAGGACTTATCTAAACGAGTCTGAGCAGGAGAACTCCATTGGGTTCAACCATGTTCCACACCATGTTCCACACCATGAAGTGAAGCAACTCTAGGTTCGGATGTTGGAGACCACCATGATCCTAAGTTAGTAAGTCTGGGAAGAGCGGCAAGGTGACTGGAGCTTCCATGGACATTTTCAGGAGTGATGTGTATCAGTGTTGGCGCAGCCAGGCTGGAGCTATCAGAATCACCGAAGCTTCTTCCCTCCATATCTTGAGGAGCACCTTATGAACAAGAGGGATGGGCGGGAACGCGTATAGGAGATGGCCTCCCCATGGGAGGAGGAACACGTCCGTGATGGATCCTGGGCTGTGATTCAGGAAGGAGCAAAACTGCTGACACTTCCTGTTGTGTTGCGTGGCGAACAGGTCTATCTGGGGAAAACCCCACTGATGGAAAATTGAGTTCACGATGTCCGGGCGAAGGGACCACTCATGGTCGTGGAACGACCTGCTGAGATGGTCCGCCAACTCATTCTGTACTCCAGGGAGGTATGATGCTTGCAGGTGTATCGAGTGTTCTACACAGAAGTCCCACAGCATGAGGGCTTCCTGGCACAGGGGAGAAGAGCATGCACCCGTTTGTTGATATAAAACATCACCATGGTGTTGTCTGTCATGACTGATACACATCTCCCTGCTAGGTGTGCTCGGAAAGTCTGGCATGCCAGACGTACAGCTCTCTGACATTGATGTAGAGAGCAAGATCCGCCTGAGACTAGAGGCCTTGGGTTCTGAGGTCTCCCAAACGTGCCCCCAAGCCCAAGTCTGACGTGTCCGTCACTAGCGAGAGGGATGGCTGAGGGCTGGTGAAAAGGACCCCTGCACATACTACCTGTGGGTCGAGCCACCACAGGAGGGAGTCAAGTACCGGGCAAGGTAGGGTTAAAATCCTGTCCAAACTGTTGTGGGCTGGCCGATACACTGATGCCAGCCATGACTGAAGAGGTCGAAGTCTGGCATGCTGTACTATGTAGGTACAAGCTGCCATGTGTCCTAGAAGTTTTAGGCAGTTCCATGCTGTGGTAGTGGGACACTGTCTGGGACCTCGAATAATGTCATCCAGGGCTTGAAATCTCTCTTCTGGAAGGAATGCCCTGGTGTGTGTCGAGTCCAATACCATCCCTACAAATTCTATCATCTGAACTGGGGACAGCGTTGATTTCCCCTCGTTCAGTAGCAGGCCCAGTTCATCAAAAGAAGCTCTTATGAAGGCGAACTGTGTTTCTACTTGAGTCCTGGATTGGCCCTTGACCTGAACCTGTCGCCTGTGAAGGAACGCAGCCACGACTGCCATGCAATTAGTGAATACTTGAGGTGTGGCTGACAGGCTGAATGGGAGGACTGTGAACTGGTAGTGGGTGTTGTTCACCACAAACCTGAGGTATTTTCTGTCGGACTGAGTTATTATGTGAAAGTATGCATCCTTCAAGTTGAGGGTGGCATACCAGTCTCCTGGATCTAATGCAGGGATGATGGAGGCCAAAGAGACCATGTGGAACTCGAGCTTCTTCACAAACTTTTTGAGTTCTCGCAGGTCTAGGATGGGCCTGAGCCTGCCTTTTGCTAGCAGTATTAGGAAATACCAAGAATAGAAACCATTGCCCTTCTGTTCCTGAGGAACCTCTTCCACTGCCCGCAGCAAAAGGTGCGAGTGCACCTGTTGTATAAAGAGTTGCTCGTGAGAGAGGTCCCCAAAGAGGGACATTAAAGGATGGTGGAAGGGTGGGAGGGTACAGAATAGGATGGAATATCCCCTCTCTACTGTGCGGAGCACTCAGCAGTGAAGTGATACGGGACCAAGCACGGTAGAAAGGGGACAGTCGGGATGAAAAGGTAAGGCAGGGTAGATCCAGTTTTTGTTCTGGTGCGCTGTCCTCGACTGCACTTCAAAAGGCCTGTTTCGGGCCAGAAGGTGGCTTGGATTAGCCAGAGCTCTGGCCTGATGATGGGTGTGGCCTTTTCCCTCCACTCCTGTTCCTCCTCTAGGAACCATCCTGATAATTCTGCTGGTAGAAGCACTGGGAAGGTTGTGGTCTAAAATGCTTCTGCTGCGTAGCGGGAGTATGGAGGCCCAATGATTTGAGAGTGGTTCTCGAGTTCTTTTGGCTATGCAGTCTTTTGTCTGTTTTCTCGGAAAAGAGAGCCGAATCCTCGAATGGGAGTTCCTGAATAGTCTATTGGATCTCATATGGCAGGCCCGAGACGTGGAGCCAGGAACCCCTTGTCATGGCTATGCCCGTAGCTGCATCCGTTCCATACAGTGCGGCTTGTAGCGAAGCTCGCGAAATGAGCTTCCCCTCCTCCACCAGAGCCGAAAAGTCGACAAGGGAGTCCTGCAGCATCAGCTCCATGAATTTTGCCATTGCCCCACGTGTTGTAGCAGTACCTGCTGACAATGGCCTGCTGATTAGAGATTTGGAGCTGCAATCCGCCAGTGGAATAGACCTTTCTCCCGTAAAGGTCGAGTCGTTTTGCCTCTCGATTCTTTGGGGAGGGTCCGTGGAAGCCCTGGCGTTCACGTTGGTTGGCAGCATCAATAGAGTCAGGTGGGGGATGGGCATACAAATGCTCGTAGCCCCTGGATGGCACAAAGTAGCGCCTTTCGTTGTGCTTAGCTGTAGGGGGCAATGAGGCTGGGGTCTGCCACAAAGTTTTTGTGGTGTCAGAGATGATTTTTATAAGAGGCAAGGCGATACATGCAGGTCTGGAGGGGGCAAGAATGTCTACCATTGGATCTGCGTCCTCCACTACCTCCTCCGCCTGAATGCCCAGGCCCTGGGCAACCCACCACAGCAATTGCTGTAGAACCCTGCTGTCTTCCAGGGCTGGGGCTGTAGCCAGGCCTGCCAGCGCCTCTGTGAGGATGAGGAAGAGACCCCCGTAAGGGGTGGCTGCTCCCTTCCTTCTGCACCCAAAGGGTCCTGCGGCACCTGGATTTCTTGGGCTGGTTCCGACTCAGATGGGGTCGTGCCCCTTGGTGTCAGTACTGCATACACCGATGCCGGTGCTGAAAGTGTAATCGGTGCCGGAGCCCTTGTCAGTGTTGGAGATGTCGGAGCCGAAACAACTGGGGCTGGTGCAGGCTGCGCCCGGTGCTGGAGGCAATGGGATGGTGGCACCGGGTGGCAATGCAGCTATCCTTGATCCTGCCAATGCCAATGGTGCTGGCAAGGGTACAAACATGGCTGAGGCCACCGATGTTGCCCTGGGATGTGACCTTTGGCTCTGAACTTGGCTTTGATGAAAAGCCCAGGGAGTCCAAAAGGGCCATTGCTCCGGGGACTGGCATTGCACGGGCCACGGTGCCAGGTAAGGGTGCCAGTCCTGTGTTGACACTCCTACGGGACCGATAGGAGTCCAACTCTGAGGTGTCTGAAAAAGAGGACCATGGAGGAGTGGTATTTCTAGGCGCCAACCGTTCATGCCGAGGGCTCGGGGACCGGCGCAGCTGCTGGGTCTGTTCTGGTGCCTGGGAGTGGGGCGTGCCGGGGTTGGAGATCGGCGGGGCATCATGGCGGGCTTTCCCCTTGAAGGTGCTCAGGGAGCGACCAGTGCTGGTGACCTGTTCAGTCTAGGAGGAGAGAACGGTGCCGTGAGATGGAGCAATTCTTGGGCTGCCTCGAACGCCTCTGGAGTTGAAGGGAGGTGCAGCTCCTGGCTCGGCCTCGGCGAACGAGGAGGGTCCGGACTCAATTGCCCTTCCATGTGGGCAGGAGTCGATGCAACCATCACCGATGGTGGAGCGGAAGTAGTGTGGCCCAACTCAGGTCTCACAACAGCTGGCTCCTTAGGCCTAACAGGGAGAACGACCGCTCTCTGGTCTCTTCTTCTGCGGTACTGGCGATTGAGAATGGTGCGTGCATGTGGCATGTGAGCCATGAATGGAGCCGTGACGGTACCATGAGTACTTGTCCTTACTCAGCACTGGTGCTTGTGCTGACGGTGACGGAGCTCTCTGCACCGAGGAACTCGGCACAGGGGCAGTCGACCCAGGGTCAGAATGGGGGCAGAGTGCAGCCTCCATTAATAGGACCTTCAGGTGCTGATCTCTCCTTTAATGCCCTGGGCCAAAAGTCTTGCAGATGGTGCAACGATCCTTCTGATGGTTCTCTCCTAAACGCTTCAAACACGAAGTGTGAGGATCGCTTCTGGGCATACATGTGCCGCAGACTTCGCAGGCTTTGAAGCCTGGAGATCCCGGCATGCCCTGGCATCGAGAGAGTGTAGGAGGGGAACCCTCCTCCCCCCAAAGAAAACAAACTAACACTAAGGGCTGCTGACTATTTAATTAACACTACAGAGCTAATGAAAACTATGTATATAGACTGCTAAATGTACTTGCCAAGACAAGAGCACAGGAAAGTTCCAGCTAATCGTCACTGGCGGTAAGAAGGAACTGAGGGGGTGGCGGGTCGGCAGGGCTCTATATTGAACGCCCTAAAGGCGCAACTCCAGGGGGCACCCAGACCGACCCAACAGATGCTGCTATGGGAAAATCTTCCGACTACCGTGCATGTGCATGCGCACACACCTGATTGGAATGGACATGAACAAGCACTCAAAGAAGAATACACTGTTTTGGTTACCTCATGTAGTTCTAAGGAGAGTAGTTTTCTTGACCTTCATTATGTTAAGGTCGCTTGTGCCAGACTTCAGAAGGCTGGTAAACTTGAAGAATCCCAATAGAAAAAGCCACCTCAGTGACTAACATTCTGTTGCCCTCGCTGGTATCAGTGACCCTTCAATTAGCAGCTAAAATCTGAAATGCACAAAGTAGTAATGGCTATTGACAAGAAGCTTGTAAATGAATGGGCAGTTCTCCCATCCTTTCAAAGAGATCTGATGATTCAGCATGGCAGCACTGCAAGTGCCAAGTATGAGATAATCAGACCTGCAGAGCCGTATGCTGCATAGGCAGGATTGTTTCCGGAATGACTTTGGTTCTTTCTAAGCTACTTTCACCTCTTGTTGGTTGCCAGTCCTGCCTTTGGGAGCATGAGCATCATTGGCTCTGGACTCTTGTTTAAAGGCACTTTGTAAAATAATGTATTGTTTGCACAAAGCCTGTTTCTTAATTAGAACTGTTAATGGAATAAGTAACGCCGATTGTAAAGGGATGTAATGATGGTTATATAGCGCTTTCATCCCAAAGGATCCCAAAATGCCTTACAAGCTATATACAGCCACATATGCTCCAAAGTATGAGCATCTCATGACATTTGGGTATCTTGTTAGTTTCCTGAATTGACTTTTGGAGGTATTGCTAGTAACTCTTTTGTGAGCACACGATGGCGCCGTTGAAACCAGGTAGTTTTCAGGCCTAACAGTTTGCTCCATGAATTTGTTCAGAGCTGAGGGGAAACATGCGTGTGTCCTGTGTGTTGATGCTGCATGCCTAGTGGGAGTGTCATAACAAATGGTTGAGGGAATGGCTGAAGGAGGGGACGCCGGTGCTCCACCCATCCATCTGTGGGTGCGACGGGTAGGCGTCTACTGTGATGAACGCCGTAAAACATGGCTCGTGGCTGTGGAAGAGGCAAGTGACTTTCAAGCTTCTCAGTGATCATAGTTCTGACATTGTGGATGTTTTTATTGCACTGCTAATAACTGACTATTCTTCTCTTGTGTACTTTCCCCTAGGAGGCAGGTACCCTGAGGGCCCGGATTCAACGAGTTCGGGTCCCCCTGGGTGAGGCACTGCGACCCAGCCAACTTCCCCCATCGCAACTGCCTCACATGTGGCAGCTTTCCGAGGGCGAGCAGTACAGGGATAGTAACTCTCGCATTTGGGAGATACAGCACCACCTAATGGTAAGACTGGTGGCAAACCTGAGTCATTCATGTTTGTGAAGTGATTTGAGATCATTGAGGAAAGGTGCTGTAGAAGGGCAAAGAAATATTATTGAGGTATATTAGCTCTTTTCCACAGTGGTTTAGGTGTACTGAACTTTTCCTTGTAATTTACAGATCGGGGGAGTTGAGGAGCTGCTGCTTAGACTCATGCCCGGTGATTAACCTGGTAAGTGTCACCATTTCCTCTCTTTCTTACTCTTCTTTAACTATTTGTAGTGGTCCTTTAATATGAATTTTTGTCTTTCAGGAGCGGTGCTTCTAGGAAGATGTCCCTGTTTGTTTTGTACAATATATGATTCTCCCACCTCAGAGGTGGGAGGTGGCAGCTGTTTAACAGCACACAGCAGCACTACACAAGAGTTTAGGACAGGCAGTGAAGAAGAGTATCATGTCCAATTGAAACTACAAGGGGCAGTTTTAGGTAGGCAGAATGTAATTTCCCTGACTGGAGTTTGGCCACGATACTGGGGCTAATACCCCATCTGTTTTGAAAAGTGCCATGGGATTGTTAATGACCATGAATGGTCAGAATGTCTGTTTCATATCCTATCCACAAGACAGTACATCAGCATCTCCTAGCACTGTGTGGGGACTTTGGCTTAATGGTGGCTCAGAGGGAAGAATGATGCCCCAACGCCACTTCCTGCAGCATCTGCATTTTCTTTGGAGTCTTCCATCCAACTACTAATCCTGTCCACCTCTGCTTTCCTTTTGATCTCAAAGTGTCATGACGATAGACAGGTCAAATTGCATGTCAAAAACCCTATCTTAAAAAGGTTTGAGTCTGATAGGGTCATCTGCTGCATTTTTTGCTAGGTTGCTTTAATCTACCGATCGCCAAGACGTTTTCTTAAAAAAAGTAACCCTTTCTTAGGACCACAAAAATATACTTTTATTTATAAATTCCTCTCCAGAGGCAGTTCTATGACAAATGCTGTTTCCCTAGCAGTGCCGCTCCCCCCAGCAATGTTGGTACATCAAAAGATATTTGAGCATAATAAGCTCTACCTGAATTGAACTGTTAAATTAAAACAACCATGTTCATTTAAGCATCATTCAGATTCAGCATGGGTGAGAGTTCACTAATTGCCAAATGGAAAAAGAACTAGATTTGACCAGGAAGAGATCTTCAGGTTTTACAAGATGAACCCTTCAAGATACCTATCATCCACTTTTCATTCCTTGCCTAACTTTAGCTGTCCCCAGTGATATCCTAGGGTGTTTAAAGCATTGTTGCTCCCTGGGCCAGTGGAGGACAGGAAAGGGGGGAAGGCTCTGTGGTCAGCTTGTGGGGATAAGGGATTCTTTGTGTGTCTCACAGTGACCCTAAAGCAGCATGAGACTGGCTTTGAATGGGGACCCATCCAATTGTCCATTGTGAGGAGGGTGTATGAGCAGGGAAAATGTGAGCTCCCTAGGGTCTAAGTCTTAGGCAGTGCCTTGCCCGGCCCTTAGAGAAAACCCAAACCCCACTGTTTGTATAGTAACATTTTCCTATCATTCTAGTTCTGTGGATATGCCCCAGAAGGATCCCTGCCAGAAACAAGCCTGTGAAATACAGAAATGCTTGCAAGGTACCATGTGCAATGTTTTCTTTTTGATGTCTTTTTTTGTTTGTTTTTGTTTTTAAATTTAACCCCATCCTCCTTTCTCCCTAGCAAGAGGAATAAGGCAAGGACAAAAAATGACTTAGTTGCAAATGTAATGTAGTTGTAAAATCAGATTTTAATATCACCACATTGCATTTGATTTGATGTAACTAAACTCCACTACTGTACAACAAAGAGTTTGTTATAATAAAGGATAGTACTTACTTGTGTGTCTGGAGATAGATATATAGGAGAGGCAGTGGTGGTGTAGTATGGGGTAAAGTTTGCATTAACCTGAATTTGGGATGGGATGGTCACGTTACTCACACATAGTAAAATGAGCCACAGGTCACTCATCTTGGAAAATCCCTGGTGGGTGTGCGGGTTCTCTCCCGTGAGTTGTTCTTGCCAAGGCCCAGGATTTCAGTCTGTCTTCCCTCCCCTGTTCCATATATGTCTGCAGCCTGTAGGGGAAACCACGAGAGGCTGTCTACGGAGAGATGCTGCTGAGCTGTAGGTGTCATCCTCATTAAGCCTAGATTCATCAGCCTCCTTGCTTTCCCAGTGGCTGAGAGAGGCTGGGACGTGAATGAGAGCTAATTGGCCAGGACTCATTCCAGCTAACCTAAAAGGGATGCCCACTGGTCAGGGAAAGCACCAGGAGCAACATACCCTCCTTTGGTCTCTACAGCTCCTGTTTACACATAGCGAGATGTACAGGTGAGACGACAGGAGGCCTGTGTCGCTCCCAGGCTAGATCACGGTCGTGGGCTCTAGTTGGGGTTACCCTGGCAGGATGTAAGCCAGACAGGGTTACTCTTTCCCTGGAAAGATTCTAATGCCTGTTCTGGAATCCCCAAGCTGCTCTTTATTAGTCTCTCATTGGGTCACTCTTTGCTCCTTCTTAAGTCTTCAAAAAGCTTGGGAGAATGATTATAGCAGTGCCTGTTTGAGCAGCGCAATCGCCGTCTCTCTTAACTAGGCTTGGCAGAATTCGAGTTTCATTGTTTATAATTTCAATGAATTTTCATTTTTTTCAATTTGTAACTATATTTTCAAAATTGCGCAAAATTATGGGGTTTAAATATTTTTTATTTTTATCCATTTAAATTTTCACAATTACAGGAAATCAGGGGTCAGGGTCAGTGATTTAATGACAGTCAGTGTTGAAATTCGAAAAGATACATTGACAATATATACAAGGTAAATATCCTTAAATCAAACTCTGAGTTCTCAAGCAGCATTTTTCTTACTTTGCCGATCTGGAAATTTTTATGATTATCGATGGATGCGTCAGTTTGTGTGTGTAGGGTGAAACTGATGTTTAGTGACATTTACCAATAAAAATCTAGTCCTTTCAAACCTACTTTATAGGGGGAGGTAGGTAACCCCAGGGTGGTCACCGAACCCTCCGGCCAGGAAAGCTTCCTGCAGACAGAGACTTTATTAGCTAGCACCACTGTTCCACCTGCAGCAATAGCTGCTCAGTCATGCTAGGGGCTACCTCCCTCAAAATCCTCACATTCTTTGAAGGTGGTGGTCTGCCCTGCAAAGTGTTTTGGGACGTTACAGCATTGACCAAGCTGTGCTGCTGAGCCGAGTGTCAGTTTCAGAAAGTAAAGATTAAGGGTGGCGTTGCACAAGTAACCTATGTTCTGCAGAGCTTGAGAACACTTAGCACCCTGGGGCACTATGGCTTCAATGAGTGCCACAGCTATCGCTGCTTCTAAAAACCTGGGGTACTGTAGGCACTGGGAAGGGAAGGAGAGAGTTGTGTGGGTTGACATCCACTAGAAGGTTGCTTATTCCTAGTCTCAGCTCTTTTGAGCTAATTGATGGCACTGTGAGAAGAGGTATTTC
This sequence comes from Platysternon megacephalum, assembly GCA_003942145.1. NCBI lineage: Eukaryota > Metazoa > Chordata > Testudines > Platysternidae > Platysternon > Platysternon megacephalum. Next base: position 217,732 of record QXTE01000555.1, on the reverse strand, counting down.
ACACAGGAAAGGGGGCAGGGGGCCTCATGCTGCTCTGCAGAGCTCTCTGCCTGTCCCCAAGGAATGATTCTTCTTACGGGTTGCAACCCATCCCTGGCCCCTCTTATGGTGCCCAAAGGCCTCTTTGACTAACTTGAGTGAAAAAAACAAACCATGCATCTCTCTGCATTTGCACTATGTTCTTCATCTCGTGTCTAAGGTTTAAATTCAACTGTAATCATTTACAGAAGCTCCCCAACTTACGCAAGCGTTCCGTTCCGGAATGCCTTGCATAAGTCAGGAACGTATCTCCGACAATTACGCAAAAAAAAAAAGCTTACGGAACTTATGGAACTTTTTCTGTAAGTCCGGATTTCCATAAATCGGGTTTGCGTAACCTGGGGAGCGTCTGTACAGGTGACCTCAGAATTGGATGGGGAATAAATCCGTGGGACAACAGAACCAAAGTCCAAACCCAGCTAGAGAGAGCAGGGGTTGCAGGGCAGGCAATCAGTGAAGATTTGTTAATAAGTGTGAAGTTCTCCACCTAGCAGTGGTAGATACACAATTGGGAGGTGGGTCATGCAACCCATCAGCTGTACTCCCTCCTTTAAAGTGAGTTATTTGCACATCTCCTTAACACCATTTCCCCAGAACTAAGCAGCATAACTATTGCAGAGCAGGGGTGGGGATGGGGAAGTGGCCACAAGAGGATCAAGCTCGATCCACAATGTGAAAGAACTTAATTGGGTTAGATGAACCCCCTTTTTCATGCAGTTTGCTCTCTAGTGCAGGATTAGCATTTCCATTCTTTTATTTTACAGCCAACAACTACCTGGAGCCTAGATGTGAGGCTGTGCTCCAAGAGATGCGAAGATGCTGCGCCCAATACCCCAAGGGCAGATCCATCTGTTGTTCGGGGTTTGAGAAAGAGGAAAGAGAGGGGGAGAAGCTTAAGGTAGCTTCAAATGGGATTCATGCAGCACCACAGTAACAGGCTGCAGCTCCAGGAGGTTATGGAGCGTGGCCCTCTCCTCAGACAAAGTAGCATGCAAGTGGCAAATAATAAACCTTCAGAGCTAAACCATGAGGTTCAGGCTGGAGTGGAGGCCACCTCGAGGAATAAAACTGTTAAAATAATGCATTATTCAGACTGATAAGGAAGCCAGAGAAGAATCCATCATAGAATAAAACATCCTGTGCACCAAATGTAAAATGCAATACAACGGATGGGCTGTTCAAAGGATTCTGTTTTCTATCCCAAACTATTGTGACTTAGAGTGCATTACTTCTCTCTAAACACAGTTTGTTTCTGATGCTTAATGTACTCAGTAATCCATTCTCACAATAAGAATTTGAGGGTGAAATATAAAACTCATTCAGCCTTCTGGCATAGGACGTACAGGAAATAAGTTCAAGGAGAGTCTATTGAATTTGATGCATTAAGCAAGACCATCTTCGAGTAGCAGAAATATTCCTATCATTGAGCCATAGTTTCCCAAAGACGTGATCTGCTTTTCTAGTGCTTAAAGCAAGAATGGGAGTCAGCTCTGGGGTTTATTCCCAGCTCTGCCACAGTTCCTCTGTGACCATGTCACTTCACCGAGGTGCCTGTTTCCTCAGTTGTGCAATGGGGTATTGGATTAGACGACTAGTTGGACCACATTGCACAATAGTATTTGTATGACCTTAAAGATGTTGCAGAAGCATTTTATTTCAGGGAGTGCTAAAGGAAGAGAATCTTTTAAAGCAGTATTTATGGAAAACCGAGGTGTTGGTATAAAATGAATTTTTACAATGTTGAGAGCAGCAGTCATCTTGTATGACTGAACATCTCTAAGCAATATGACATGCAATGAATTTGTGAGACTACAATGCCCCTTTACACACAGTTCTGTCATACAAAGCCTAATCAACTTTGTGCACTTCAGGGTGATCATTACACTATCAAGCACAACTTAGTTTTGAAATAGGTTTTTATAAACAATAACAGACCACTGCAGTTACTGGACATAATAGGCAGCTATATCAAAGCACGTGTGACAGATCCATTTGTCTTGTATTCTAAATACCATGATACAAAATAAATGACTGGAATAATGAGAGTTCTCACTAGGGGTATTTATTCTGTTGTCTGTTTTCTCTCACATGGTTAGGCAGATTGGCTGATTTCATGATTAAGGCCCCCACCCACAAATTTTTGGAAGTTGTTTGGTGTTTTTATATCCTGAGCCTGTAATAATAAATTAATTTGTCACAGGAGTAACCTAGGATCTTGTTTTGATTAAGAGCTAGGAAAGTAATGAAGTGAAGTGGCTTTGAAGCTCTTTCATATTTACCTAATTTCCCATTCAAAGAGAAGTTGCAGCAATGCACAAAGGGCTGGCTAAAAGGTTTTTTACAGCCACAACTTTGCCTTAAGGACATCATAACTGCCTTACGGGGTCAGACTATGGTTCCTCTTACCCAATATCCTGTCTCTTGCAGTGGCCGGTACCAGAACTTTTGGGGAGGGTGTACACCAGGTCAGTAATGGAGTGTCTTCCACTCCCAGCTTTGTCCCAAGCATGTGGTTCTGGCCCTGACCATTTTGGCTAATACACTTATCCAGTTATACTTTTGGCCATCACAACATCCCATGGTGATGAGTTCCACAGATTAACTGCACTATGTGGAAAAAGTACTTCCTCATTTGTATTAAATCTACTGCATGTTAATTTTGTCAGCTGACCCCTGGTCTTTGTATTCTGTGTAAGGGTAAACAACACTTATCTATTCACTTTTTTGCATAGCCCTCTATCATATCCACCCTTAATCATCTCTAAGCTAAACATTTTTGTCCTCATCTTTGATCATTGTTGCCCTTCTCTAAACCCTTTCAAGTTCCCCTATATTCTTTTTGTGATGGGGCAACCAGAACTGGACACAGTACAGAGCGTGTGGATGCACCATGGATTTACATAGTGGCATTGAGACATTTTCTGTTGTGACAAAGTTCTTGATNTTTATACTGCTTCGTTCCTCCAACAGCACAGCTCCCTCCTATAGCTCCTGACACCCACACCTCACTGACTAACTGGGAGGCTTTTAACTAGTTCCAGCCAGCCCTTGATTGGCTTCAGGTGTCCCAATCTCCACTGCCTTCTAGAAGGATCTTAATTGGCCCCAGGTGTCTTGATTAACCTGGAGCAACTGCCATTTGGTTACCATGGTACCAGGGATTTGTTTAGCCTGGGACTAACATACCTGTTCCTCACTACTTTACTGTAGCCATCTGGCCTTGCCCCATCACACTGTCTTTTCTAGCGCTTTCCTAATGCTGCCTAATAGCCTTTTTGACTGCTGCTGCACATTGAGCAAATGTTTTCAGAGAACTATTAATGGTGCTGTCAAGGTTCCCTCCCCACTCTGAACTTTAAGGTACAGATGTGGGGACCCGCATGAAAGACCCCCTAAGCTTATTTTTACCAGCTTAGGTTAAAAATACGCTGCCACCACCAAGCGTTTTAACCAAATATTTATGGAGACCCACTTGGAATATCCCCTCACCAATTAGTCCTGGTGAACACAGATCCAAACCCTTGGATCTTAAAACAATGAAAAATAAATTAGGTTCCTAAAAGAAGAATTTTATTAAAAGAAAAGGTAAAAATTCTATCTGTAAAATCAGGATGGAAAATAACTTTACAGGGTAATCAGATTCAAAGAGCCCAGAGGAAACCCTTCTAGCCTTAGGTTCAAAGTTACAGCAACCAGAGGTAAACCCTCTAGCAAAAAGAACATTTATAAGTTGAGAAAACAAAGATAAAACTAATACACCTTACCTGGCTGTTACTTACAAGTTTGAAATATGAGAGACTTGTGCAGAAAGGTTTGGAGAACATGGATTGATGTCCGGTCCCTCTTAGTCCTAAGAGCGAACACCACCAAAACAAAGAGCACAAAAACAAAAGCCTCCCCCCAAGATTTGAAAGTATCTTGTCCCCTTATTGGTCCTTTGGGTCAGGTGTCGGCCAGGTTACCTGCTTCTTAACCCTTTACAGGTAAAAGGATTTTATAGTATTGTATACAGGAGGATTGTTACCCTTCCCTTTCTAGTTATGACACGCCCCCCAAATCACAGATAGTGTCGGACAGCCGGTTCCACACTGGCTGTGATTTCTTCCTGGAGCTCTAGGAGAAAACAGAGTTAATAAGACACATGCACCTTTAGACATACTATTGATTATATAAAAACTAACACTATGTCCCACATTCCAAGAACAATTTTTAACCAATTGATTCTGGGAAACTTTCACGGGAGAGTGCATCAGCCACTTTGTTAGAAGCTCTTGAAATGTGTTGTATCTCAGAATCAAAATCCTGGAGAGCTAAACTCCACCGAAGAAATTTTTTGTTATTTCCCTTGGCGGTATGAAGCCACTTTAGCGCAGCATGGTCGGTTTGTAGTTGGAAACGCTGTCCCCAAACATATGGGCGTAGTTTTTCCAGAGCATACACAATGGCGTAGCATTCCCTTTCGCTGATTGACCAGTGGCTTTCCCTCTCAGACAGTTTCTTGCTGAGAAACACGACAGGATGGAATTCTTGATCCGGTCCTTCCTGCGTTAAAACTGCTCCCACACCACGCTCGGACGCATCTGTGCTTACTAGGAACAGTTTGTCAAAGTCTGGGGCCCTTAGCACAGGGTCAGACATGAGTGTCGCTTTAATCTGGTTAAAGGCCTTCTGATACTCTTCAGTCCACTGAACTGCATTTGGCTGTTTCTTTTTGGTTAGGTCTGTCAGTGGGGCAGCGATTTGGCTGTAGTGTGGTACAAATTGCCTGAAATATCTGGCCAAGCCTAAGAAGGATTGGACCTGTTTCTTTGACTTTGAGACAGGCCACTTTTGGATAGCATCCACTTTGGCCTGTAGGGGGTTTATAGTTCCTTGACCCACCTGGTGTCCAAGGTAAGTCACTCTGTTTAGGCCTATTTGACACTTTTTAGCCTTAACAGTTAGTCCTGCCTGCCTTATACGCTCGAAGACTTTTTCCAGGTGCTCCAGGTGTTCTGCCCATGAATCAGAAAAGATGGCCACATCGTCAAGGTAGGCGACGGCAGATTCTCCCAAATCCGCTAGGAGACCATCTACAAGTTTTTGAAAGGTGGCGGGTGCATATCGCAGCCCGAAAGGGAGCACATTATATTCATACAGCCCGACATGGGTGATGAAGGCTGACCTTTCCTTGGCAGATTCATCTAGCGGTACCTGCCAGTACCCCTTGGTTAAGTCTAAGGTAGAGATGAACTGGGCACGTCCCAGTTTCTCCAACAGTTCATCTGTGCGTGGCATTGGATAGTTATCTGGGCGAGTTACAGCATTTAGCTTACGGTAGTCCACGCAAAAACGTATCTCCCCATCTGGTTTGGGAAATAGAAGCACTGGAGATGCCCATGCACTGTCAGAGGGGCGGATTACACCCATCTGTAGCATATCCTTGATTTCCCGTTCTATAGCAGTTTTAGCATGAGGAGACACCCGGTAAGGTTGGACTCTAATTGGGTGAGCATTACCGGTGTCAATGGAGTGGGATGCTGTTCGGTCCATCCTGGGGTGGCTGTGAACATCGGCGCGAAGCTAGTGCACAGCTCCTTGATCTGCTGTCGCTGCATACGTCCAAGGGTCATGGAGAGGTTCACCTCTTCCATGCCACAGTCACTTTTTCCTTCATAATAGACACCTTCAGGCCACTCAGCATCATCTCCTTGGGCTGTGAACTGACAAACTTTTAATTCTCTGGAATAAAAGGGCTTTAGAGAATTAACATGGTACACTTTAGGCTTTAAATTTGAGGTGGGGAATGTTATGAGATAATTAACAGCTCCCAGGCACTCTTGGATCATGAAGGGCCCTTCCCACAACACTTCCATCTTATGGGCCTGGAGCACCTTCACGACCATGACCTGGTCCCCTACTTTGAAGGAACGCTCTTTGGCATGTTTATTATACCAGGCTTTTTGCTCTTCCTGAGCATCTTTTAGGTTTTCTCTAGCAAGGGCTAACAAGGTTCGGAGGGTGTTTTGTAGGTTGTTTACAAAGTCCAGAATGTTAGTTCCTGGAGAAGGCACAAATCCCTCCCAGTGCTGCTTTACCAATTGTAATGGTCCCTCAACCGCGCGGCCATATACAAGTTCAAATGGTGAAAACCCTAAACTGGGATGTGGTACAGCCCTGTAGGCAAAGAGCAACTGCTGCAACACTAGGTCCCAATCATTGGAGTGCTAATTTACGTATCATGGCCCCCAAAGTCCCATTAAACCTCTCCACCGGGCCATTTGTTTGATGGTGTTAAGGGGTGGCAACCAAGTGGTTCACCCCATGAGCTTCCCACAGGCTTTTCATGGTCCCGGCCAGGAAATTAGTTCCCGAATCGGTAAGGATGTCGGAGGGCCAACCTACCCTGGCAAAAATGTCTGTTAGTGCCTGGCACACACTTTTAGTCCTGGTGTTGCTTAGAGCTATTGCTTCCGGCCATCGGGTAGCAAAATCCATGAAAGTCAGTATGTACAGCTTTCCTCTGGGTGTCTTCTTTGGGAAAGGACCCAGAATATCCACAGCTACTTGCTGAAATGGGACCTCAATTATGGGGAGTGGCTGGAGAGGGGCTTTGACCTGGTCTGGGGGTTTTCCAACTCTTTGGCACACCTCACAAGACCGGACATAAGTAGAATCATCCTTGCCCATTCCCTCCCAGTGGGATGACCTCCCCAAACGGTCTTTGGTCCTGTTCACCCCAGCATGGCCACTAGGATGATCATGGGCTAAGCTCAAGAGCTTTACCCAGTACTTAGTTGGAACTACCAACTGTCTCGGAGGATGCCAATCTTCCTGATGCCCACCAGAAAGAGTTTCCTTGTATAAAAGTCTTCTTTCTACAACAAACCGGGATCGATTAGAGGAGCTGAGAGGCGGTGGGTTGCTCCGTGCCGCCGTCCAAGGTCCCTGGAGGCTGTCATCTGCTTCCTGTTCAGCCTGGAACTGTTCCCCTGATGCTGGAGACATCAGTTCCTCACTGGATTGTGGACCTGGGCTTGGTCCCTCTGGAAGTGATGCAGGTGATGGGGCTGTTTCCGTTGATGGTGAACCGCTCTCTGCTGGTGCACTATGTGGTATTTCAGGCTCTGGCTGAGCCTCTTGTGTAGGGTTATCTGCTGCTGCTGCCAGTGCAGGCTCAGTGGTGCCCTCTGGTGTTGAAGTTGTAGGTGGGTTTGCAAGCGCTGGACTCAGTGCTGGCAATCGTTCTGGTGCTGGTTGCTTCGCCAGTTCCGATTGTGGGGCTGGCTTTGGCTGGGTTTCTGGGACTGGATCCACTACGGCTGTTGCAGTCGTTGGCAGGGGATCCGGTTCCACCACCTCTGTCTGGGTCTCTGGTAACACAGACGGGGCCCTGGTGGAAGGCTCAGGAACAGGGATAGGTGTGAAAGCTTGCTTAGCCTGGCTGCAGGTGACCATTCCCACCCTCTTGGCTAGCTTCACATGGTTGGCCAAATCTTCCCCTAGCAGCATGGGAATGGGATAATCATCATAGACTGCAAAAGTCCACATTCCTGACCAGCCCTTGTACTGGACAGGCAACTCAGCTGTAGGTAAGTTTAAAGATTTTGACATGAATGGTTGAATTGTCACTTGGACCTCTGGGTTGACAAATTTGGGGTCCACTAAGGATTGGTGGATAGCGGACACCTGTGCTCCAGGGTTCCTCCACACTGTAACCTTCTTCCCGCCCACACACACACAGTTTCCCTTCGCTCTGAGGGTACCTGGGAGGCATCTGGGCCTGAGGACCTTGGGTGTGACTCCAGCATAATGAACTGCAGTCTGTTGGGGTTCTTGGGGCAGTTGGCCTTCACATGCCCCAGCTCATTCCATTTAAAACATCGCCCAGCTGACTGGTCACTGGGGCAAGGTGGGTTGCTGGAGACTGGTGTGGTGAGACAATAAGGTGTCTGGGGTTTTCCTTGGGATGTAGGTGGGGCCTTGGGTTGCCCCCGGTATAGGGTTTTGTTTCAGGTTGCCCCTTCTGATACTCGCTCCAACTGCTACTAGTTTTTTTCTTTTCTGCCACCTCCACCCATTTGGCTCCAATCTCCCCTGCCTCGGTTACAGTTTTGGGCTTCCTATCTAGGATGTACCTTTCTATTTCTTCAGGAACACCCTCTAAAAACTGCTCAATTTGCATTAGGAAGGGCAACTCTTCTGGAGATTTAACACTTGCTCCTGATATCTAGGCATCCCAATTTTTCACAATGTAGTAGGCATGTCGGGTAAATGACACGTCTGGTTTCCACCATAGAGCTCTGAACTGCCGACGGGCATGCTCGGGTGTTAGCCCCATTCTGGCCTTGTTTTTAAAAAGTTCATAACTGTTCATGTGTTCCTTAGGCATTTCAGCCGCCACCTCTGCTACGGGTCCACTGAGCTGCGGCCTCAGCTCTATCATGTACTGGTCTGTAGAGATGCTCTACCCAAGGCAGGCCCTTTCGAGATTTTCTAAGGCGGCCTCGGTATCATTGCCTGCCTTGTAGGTGGGGAATTTTCTTGGATGGGAAGCGGTACCTGGAGAGGGGTTGATAGGGTTGTCTGGTATATCCTGCTTAGCCCTTGCCCTCGCTAACTCCAGTTCATGCTTCCTCTCTCTTTCCCTCTCCTCCATCTCTTTTTCTTTCTCCTCCATAGCTCTCTTGTGGGCAGCCTCTTTGGCTTTCTCTGCCTCCATAGCTCTCCTGTGGGCAGCCTTGTTGGCTCTCTCTGCTCTTTCAGCAGCTTCTTTCTTGAGTTGTTTTAATTCGAGCAATCTCTTATGATTCTTTTCATTCTCTTGTGCTTCCAGTCTGGCCAGATCTAGTTTATTAGCGGCGTCACTGGTACTCATTTTCCTGCTTTCTTGTGCTGGGTCACACCCCCTCTGCAGTTCACTGAAACTGGGATGCACTCAGCTCAGGGGCTACTTAGTTAACAGAGACTTTCACAGCATTCAGTGTTCAGCCTTTCTGGGTCTAAGCTAGCTATACCCAAGAGTTAGAAAGAAAAAAAAAAAAATCCAGCTTGTAAATTCCTTTGTTATTGTAACTTGACCCCTCTGCCTTCAGGCAGAGAGAAAAAAAAAAAAACTAACAAGAATCCTTTTAAAAATCCCGCTGTGTTTTTGGTTCAACAATGATCCCACCGATCTGCCACCATGTCAAGGTTCCCTCCCCGCTCTGAACCTTAGGGTACAGATGTGGGGACCCACATGAAAGACCCCCTAAGCTTATTTTTACCAGCTTAGGTTAAAAATATGCTGCCACCACCAAGCGTTTTAACCAAATATTTATGGAGAGCCACTTGGAACTCTGCCTTTCCCCAAATATCTCCGTCTCTAACCCGCCTTTCCTGGGTAGGCTGGAGAATAATTTCCCCCAAGTCCCTATACCCCTTTTCCTGGGTAGGCTTGAGAATATCCCCTCACCAATTAGTCCTGGTGAGCACAAATCCAAACCCTTGGATCTTAAAACAATGAAAAATCAATTAGGTTCTTAAAAGAAGAATTTTATTAAAAGAAAAGGTAAAAATTATCTCTGTAAAATCAGGATGGAAAACAACTTTACAGGGTAATCAGATTCAAAGAGCCCAGAGGAAACCCCTCTAGCCTCAGGTTCAAAGTTACAGCAACCAGAGGTAAACCCTCTAGCAAAAGGAACATTTACAAGTTGAGAAAACAAAGATAAAACTAATACACCTTGCCTGGCTGTTACTTACAAGTTTGAAATATGTGCAGAAAGATTTGGAGAGCATGGATTGATGTCTGGTCCCCCTTAGTCCTAAGAGCGAACACCACCAAAACAAAGAGCACAAAAACAAAAGTCTCCCCCTCCACCCCCCAAGATTTGAAAGTATCTTGTCCCCTTATTGGTCCTTTGGGTCAGGTGTCAGCCAGGTTACCTGCTTCTTAACCCTTTACAGGTAAAAGGATTTTATAGTATTGTATATAGGAGGGTTGTTACCCTTCCCTTTCTAGTTATGACAGGTGCCACCTAGATCTCTTTTTTAGATGGTAATAGTAATTTAGAACCCATCATGTATCTATAGGTGGGATTATTTTGCCACACTGTGCATTACTTTATATTAACATAAAAATTCATCTGCCAGTTTTGTGAGATCCCTTTGTAACTCCTTGCCATCTGCTTTGGCCTTAGCTATCCTGAGTAATTTTGTATCATTTGCAAACTCTGCCAGTTGACTGTTCACTCCCCTTTCTAGATCATTGAATGTGTTGAGCAGCACAGATTGTAGGGGAATCCTGCTGTTCACCTCTCCATTGTAAAAACTGACCATTTATTCCTACCCTTTATTTCCTATCATTCAAGCAGTTAATGATCCACCAGCGGACCTTCTCTCTTATCCCATGACTACTTAGTTTCCTTTCATTGTATCCAATGCAGAAGCCTTAGGACAAGAGTTACTTGTGTTCCCTTCTGTTTGCTTGACTGGATGGAGTTTGACATTTGTTTAGTAGGGAGGCTCTTACAGCATGAGCTTGCAGAGGTGTAATTGATTTCTTAACCTGGAGGGCAAAATAGCTAGGGAAATCCAAGACCCCTTAGGCACATGCTGAATGAGACTGCACTAATTGCCCCACTGGGGAAAGGATCAACACTAACATAGATTAGCCAGGGTTATCTAAGGGAATGATTACCTTTGAGGTCCACATTTACCCAGCCCCCGAGAAATGCATGAATTCACATGACTGCCCCCAACATGCTCACATAAGACTCTCAGCTTGGCTGCACAAAAGGCAGCTTATTAGAGCTTGTTAGCAGCCCAGAAATAGAGGAGATGTTTGAAAAAATTTCCTTTCACAGCCAATGTGAATTAAAAGCTCTCAGATAGGGCCCAGCTCACCCACACATCCTGCCTTGTGACTGGCACCTGCACAATAGGCTAGTATCCTATGCAAGGTCTGACTGAAGTATGGTTACATGGAGTGCACAGCTGAGGAAGACTCCCAGTTAACCCCCCTCATGGATATTGAGGCCCAGCTCCCCACAGGTATTTAGGAGCTTAATTCATTGATTTCAACAGGAGGTAGGCTCCTAAACATCTCTGATGATCTTGGCTTTACTCCCAGTTGTCTCTCCCCCAGAATTACAGCAACTGCTCCTTCAGTTACAGTACTGGATACTGCTCCTGCCTTCTCTCCTCTAGGCTACTATGAACAGAGAGTTTGCAGTGCAGGGAGTGGCAAAGCGATGCTTGTTCCCAAAACAGACCCCCGAAAGATAAGTGATTAGAGCAACAGTTTAATAAGATATCACTTCAACAAGCATCTACATACAATGTACAAAAATATCTTAAAAGCCTACTTATTTTTAAACCACAACTTCCTGGCATGGGTGCTAGAGATTGTTGAAACAAAACAGAAGGGGGGTTAAGATTTCATCTTGGCACCCATGACATGACAAAAAATTGTATGTGATTTCCATGCTATATACAAAAATTACGTTTGCCAGGACAAACTCTCTTAGCTGCTTACAGAACTTCATGATAGGTACCAAGGAAGCTCCAGTTTGGCAGTTTTACACTTTCCATGGTAATAACACATGGATGCCCCATGCTTTCCCTCTCTCCCTCCATGTCTTCAGATCAGAAACTACTGTGGCTGTACTTAAACTGCTTGTTTGATCTCTCTTCCAGCAACAGCTTTGAGAAGTTAAGTTTTAGCTCTTTCTTTCCATGGCACCAATTTATAATATTCTAGACAAACAATAGCTATTTCTAAATGCCTCAGGGTCAGAGTGGGCTCCCAATATATTCCTCGTTAGACTAATGAGCCTTATGCCCAGGATTTGGGCTCATTAACTGGCATCCGTTAGCAGGAAGTTGTAGGAACAGCCCTGAGGTCTGGTGGCAAGTGGCTTGCTTCTAAGGCTAAAGCAACATAGCACCAGCAGTGCCTTTGCATGCACAACAGTCTCTCCATGCATGAAGAGGAATATAACGGCAGCTGGAAAGGAGGACACTGAAGTCAAGAGACCGTGGCCAATTTTTATACCCACATGAGCAGAACTCACCGTTAAATTTCCAGCAGATTATTAGGCTAATGGGAGAGAGAGGTACCAGGCCAAATGTTTTGGTCGAGTTATAACTGTTATCCCAAAACTGTCACTCCCAAGGGAAAAGGGGGAGGGTCATTTCCACTCAGCATTGTCTTTGGAGGGAGGCTGGAAGAGTGAAGTCTGAATAAAAAGCTTTGTTAGCTAATACACCAGGCAGAGGTGTAGGTACACTATTTTCCTATTTGAACAGGAGAGTTCCAGCAAGATATGTTTTTATAAATTCATCAAGATCATTCCGCTGTACAGAATTTCTTCCTACACAGCAGCTAGCTGCCCCACTCCCTAACCAACAGTTATCGTGCACCTACATCACTGCACAATTCCTGTAACATTTGACTGTACATCACTAGACTTGTTATAAGCCCAATTTCTGCTGCCCTGCTGTAGACAGCCAGAGAATGCAAGACAGCAAAGATTCTGACTATGTAAAGGCATATTCTACTATGGGATCAGGAAGGAAAGAAAAGCTGAAGTGATATGACTGACTTTCTAAACTCTGTATGTTAGGGGACAGACAGGGCAAAATAAAGTTAGTACAGATGAAATGTCAGGGGCTCTCCTGAAAACAGCTGCAGTTGCCAAGCTGCCACAGCTCTAACAGGACAGGACAGTACTCAGGGCTCCTGGCATTCTTTTGGGTACATCCCTTGCTTCCAGTCAGGTCAAGCCGCTAAACACTGTAAACATGGAATTACTGCAGCATAATAGATAAAGTGCATCCTTGTGCCATGGACTCTATATTCTGAACAGCGTCCAGCCATGCACACAACAAGCTCCTGGAGTTCACCACAATTCTAGGGCATGATTTCAGAGGGGGAACGGAACCAACCTTCAACAAGAACGTGCTTATCACCAGCTAGACCTCCTTCCTCTCCAAACTACATCTGAGCAGGGAGATAAGCAAAGCCCAGTACTAGGCAATACTGAATGGATCTCTGTTATTTTTACATTTTTCTTGAAAGATAGAGATGCACAGGACTGGGTAACAGTTAACCTGCCTTTCCAAGCCAAGCAGAACCCATCTCCATGTTATAGCCCAGTGATGGGTCTGCAGGTGCAGGAATTAAACAAATTGAAATAACTGGACACACATGCTTGTTTTTGCATGAATGGGACAAGCCAATGGAGCTGAGGAAGGGGGAGAGTTAAACCAGACTGACAGCAGCATAGAGAGTGCTCTTGCATTTCCCATCACCCACTGTCTAGCTTCCAAAGAGATAAGATGGTAAGAGTGCTATCATTTTTTGCAGGGAGGGGCAGGCAGACTGAGCTGTTCTGGGATACCTGCTCCTTTGTCTATGGCACTGAAGTGCCAGTCTCTGTTTGGAGAAGGAACGTATGGGACTGGCTCCCCTCACATGCCCAGTAGCTCTTTAAACACAGGATCTCATGATAATAAGAGCATATGTCACCTACTGCTCAGTAAAGGCACATATGACAGGCAGGAAGGTAATCACCAGGGATTTTAAGGTGCAGCTGGATGAGGGACTGCCTGGAAGATTCAGCCTTTCGCTGAGGGCGGATGGAATCTGCTCTGCGAAGGGAGAGAAATGGCTTTCTGGATTCAAAGTAATCCTAGTCCGAGTGTGAATCCCGAACAGTTGTTGTCTGCACTCAAACTGGAATCCTGCTCTAGGACATCATATCCCAGGTTGTATTACACAGAGAAGAATCCCACCCACTTTCATCTGCCCAGGGCACTACTTTCCAGAAAGCCTGCCCCATGTGCACCAGATACCTACAGGTAGCTGCAATTCCATACTAGCCAGAGAAAAAGGCTTTAGCGTCAGAAATGCTGATGTGACACCAGGGATAAATTACAGTTATTGTCACTATGGAAATGCGTGCCGGACTGGATGGGCTGATAGTGCAGGTTTCAGTCATATGCACAGACATTTCAGGCAGACTTTCTGCCAGACGTACAGCCTCAGTGCATTTTAAAGTTCATTGGCTGAGACACCAGCTAGAGAGTGAGAGAGGAGAATATCTTCTCAATGGTGGGATGCCCAATGACTTTCAAAACCTATGACAAGAAAGGATCTGGGATAGTGACATGCAACACTCACAATTTCTATTGGCAGTGCCAATGCTGCAATTACATTAAGGGGATATATAAATACCACAGATAAGTGATCATCTGTGTATAACATAATGGCAAGAGTCTAGGGAGGAGTGAAGGCAGAACAGCTCTCCAATAGTATTTCTGCCATGTACTCACTCTGCCACCACCCACTGTGGAATTAGTTGTTTCCCCAAACACCTATGTCCATTTCTGAGCATGTTCTAAGACAGCCTGACAATTCTGCCTCCATCCATGGATAGCCATGAAAATACCATTTTCCTGGAGGAAGTATGGGCTTTCCTATTACCGGAGAAGAGAGAATACAAGACAACTAGGAGCACACGGAGCTTGACGAACCTTGTGTGCACTGGAAGAGGAGAGCTTATATCAGTCAGTCTTGTGCAGCACAGCAGTGGGCCTGTTCTCAGATCTCTCTCTTGCAGGCTGTTCATGGGGTTGCAACTGACCCTGAAAACTGCAGTGAGGCATTTTGAGTGGGACAGGGAGTCAGATCGACAAGCAGACGCTGAGGGTCACAATTCTCTAGATTGATTCCAGCACCAACAGAAATCAGGTACAGAGAAAGGAAAGGGAGGAAAGTTAGCGGCACTGTTGCAGGAAGTGGGGGACTTGAACCCAGGAGGAGTAGGAGGACCTGAGGAAGCAGAGTCTGTCAGCACAACCCACTGTTTACAAAGTGGGAGGGGGTGAGAGAAGGGACAGAGTAGTCAGTTCTGTGTAGTTTCTATGAAGACATTCCAAGCAGGAATCCCCCAGCAAACCCTCCAGTCAGGATAACGTTCTTCTTCAGAAATGTTATCACCTGGGCAGGAGGGAGAGGACAGTCAAAACACACTAGAACCAGTCACTCAGGTCAGATGAGCACTGAGCCCTCCCACCCACTGCACCCAGCTCGCTGCTATCCCTATCTAGTTCAACTAATGACCAAAATTAATGGCAGGGGAACTAGTGCTATTCCACTCCCCTTCCATAGGAGAGGAGGCAAAGACATGGCCCTCCCTACTTCATTCACTGCTTGCACACTATGGCATCACAATGTGCTGCAGACATTCTGACCAGCTGCTGAACGTGCATTAGGGGCTTCAAACGTTTATAGCTGTACCACAATTAGCAGTCAAGGATCTAAAAGACAGGAGGCATGGGGACAAATGCCCCCTGCACACATTGATCCAGAGTGTAGAGGGAGTCTAGAGTGACTGATGCACTCTTATGCGGTGCTATTTGCTTAGCTGTCTTAATTGCTCTGAGGGGTCCTTCTTTGGATTCCAGGGGATTTCCCACAGGGCACTGTATGGTGAAACACCATCTGGAAGCCATCTTCATGATCTCACAGGACATCTAGCAGATTTGCCCACTACCCTGTCTTGCTACTGTGTGGTTACCCTTAAAGAGCCCCAGTAGTAGTTCCCAACCCTTCTCTCCAGCATCTGGATACATCCAGGCAAAGATCTGAGAAGGAGAAGTGCTCTCACCTCATCAACTCTGCTTTTAACTTCTGGGGACAGTTTGCTGCCACTGCTGTGAAATTTCAGCTGCTCCTTGGCTTTGCTCACGTCCTGCTCTACTAGCTTCCAGTCCACTTTGATGTATCCCGTGTGGTTCGCAATCTACATTTGAGTGGTGGTAAGAAACATGAAGTGAATCCTGCATAACCCATAGCTAGCAAGACCTTCCTTTCCCTCCTGCCCCATTGCTAACCCAAATAACCCACTCAACAACTCTAGAAGGTACCATCTCATCTTGGTTAGTAAGAGAACTATTCTAACAACTAAATTAATGGAAAGGGAATATAAATGGGCTAGAGACATGGAGAAATTAACTAAGTAGTTCAGTTACACAGGACCCCTCTGCTTACCTCTATCTGTAGGATCCTCCAATGGAAGTTCATATGCAGAGATTTTTACATATTGTTTAACATTAACCTACATCAGCCTCTCTGCTTTGCAATACAGAGCAGGCACCAACTGCATTTACTCACCCCCAAGCTTGTTATATTGGTATCATTCAAAGCCTACACGCAGCTGTCACATTCCAGGTCTCCTGCTGCTATGGGAGGGCATGGTTTATTAATAGGTTGTCTCCGTATAAGTATTTTGTCTTGTCATGGTGGGCCAACAGTGAAACACTGCCTGAACAATGCTTTAAAAAGACATCCACCTTTAACGGGACAAGGAGATCTAGCAGGGTGAAGGGAAGCAGTTATACACAATTTAAGTGCTGGAACAAACAAAGAAGAGGATCACTGGGTAGGGTCTAGTGGTTGCATTCTGTCTCACATACAACAGTGAAATCTAGACTTCAGTTTCCTGCCCTCCTGGCCCAGCAAGCAAGTACAGGACACTCTGCCCGCTCCAGGAGGGTAGGGTTTTAAAGCCAAGGAAAATATAGTTGAGAAAATGAGTAATTTCCATTGCTGCACTGCCCCCAAAGAATACATTAACAGGGGGCTTCTTGTCCCTAACCAGACTCTGGAGGGTGGTGCCCTCTGAGGCCTTACATTAAAGCCAAACTCAGCCTGGCTGAGCAGACATGGACAGTGCCCTGTGAAGTTCAGTGCTGCCCCTCGCCTTGGCCAGTAGTCGCTATTGAGTGCATGGCTTCCCTCCAATGCTCAGTCCAGAGGACACAGTTTCTGCTGTGCTGCCAGTTCAGAGAAGAGGCGGCCCCGTCTTGGATTTGAAAGCAGGCCTTAACTTCAAAAAATCAGCAGCTTCAGAGCAATGCAAATCTGACTCAGTTGCAAATATTAAAAGCGAAGAAGCCCCACCCACGGTGATGCAGCATGCTTGCATAAAGGTACTTATGCAACTCCACTACCATAGCATATGAGCACCTCACAATTTGCAATGTATTTACCCTCGCAGTACTTCAGAGGCAGGGCAGGGCTATTATCCCCATTTCACAGAGAGGGACCTGAGGCCCAGAAAAGTACAGTCTATACTGCAATCCCAGGTGTGATGGCAGCTTGGGCAGACATACCCACATTAGCTTTAGCCACAAGCACAGCTAAAAATAGCACTGTAGATGCAGTGGCGAAGCCTTTGCCACATCTACACTGCTATTTTTAGTCATGCTAGTGCAGGTATGTCTGTCCGAGCTGCAGACCTGGACTACAGACCAGACACATCTGAAGTGACTTGCCCACAGTCACACAGGAAATCTCTAGCAGAGCAGGAAATGGAACGTAGGTCTCCTGATACCCAGGCTAGCGCCCTAACCACTGGACCAGCCTACCTCTCTATGCAGCTCAGAACTACCCCCAGGAGCAGTTTTCACAAAGCCTAGACTAACCATACGCACCTGAAGTAGGAAAAAGCCACCACCCACTGCTGTTGCTGCCAGCTTTCCAACCTTCTGAAAGATGAAGCCAGTACACCTACAATCAAAGAGAGACAGGCCAGAAAGTGAGTTCAACCAAATACCACACACACACTTTGGCTTTCTACAGATACTCCATCCTGCCGCACACACCACTCAGAGACTCCAGAAACAGCCTCACTAACCAAGGAACGGGGCGGAGAGTTGTATGGGCCTGAGGTGCCAGGGCTCCAGGAATATTCAGGGCCCGGGGCCCTGCTCCACTAATGTTTGGAGCTGGGTCTCTCCCCCGGCCCTGCCTGGAGCGGCCCCTGCCCCCCGCCCCCGAGCGTCCCGCACCCCGCTGGGCCCCATAGTGTCCCACCCCCCCCGGGGCCCCAGAGCGTCCCTGCCTGACTGAAAGCGGGGCGCGGCTCTCCCTCGGCTGCCTGCGCGGCTGCTCCACCTCAGGGGGGGAGGAGGCACACACGTGCTTGGCAGCCCTCCCCTCCCTCAGCACCCACCGGGAGGAGACACCAAGGGGGCTTCCGGTGGGAGACAGCTGGAGTGTACCTCACTCACCTGAGCAGCTGCTGGGGCTTCCATGAGTGTTTGACCCTGTGATCCGCCCCCCGCCCCCCAGCAGCCACCACTCCTGCCCCCACCCTGGGCAAGGGCAGCCCTATCCCCTGGGAGGCTACGGTGAGGGGCAGCAGGCTGCAGCAGGGGAAGAAGGAAGCCACATGTGATGGCAGTCTCCTCCCCCACAGCACCCACCCACCACAGGGGAGACGGGGGGCGGGGGCTTCCTGGACCTGAGCAGCGGGGCTTGGGTGAATTTTGTGACACCCTTGCCCCCCCCCGCAGCCACCACTCCTGCCACATGCTGGGCAAGGGGCAGCCCCATCCCCCACCCCCAGTGAGGCTAGGGTGAGGGGCAGCAGCAGAGGAGGCTACACATGATGGCAGCCTCCCCCCCGCCCGGTACCCACCATAGGGGAGGCGAGAGGGGCCCTAGGAGCATGTGCAGTGACAGTGATGCAGAGTGAGTGTGCTGCGGGGGGGGACGGGACAAGGGGCTGCTGCAGGTGGGGAGAGGGTTGGAGGGGGGGGGAGGGAGAAGCCCCTCCTCTGGCCTTTGTCACTTTTCCAGGCAAGGAGGCCACCTGATCTCTTTGTTCTCCAACACCTTCAGTTGGCATCTTGCAGGGGAAACTGAGGCACCCACACATTATTCAGAGAAAACATTAAGAACATTCCCACTTCATCACAACAGGTACAACAAAATATAATATATTGAAGCAGGCCAGTGCTGCTTCTGATTTTCCACTTTTAATTGGCCCTTGTAATCTTGTGGCGCTGGCGCGTTGTAGCTTCATTTTATCCCAGCAACAAATTTCTGATCATCGCAAAAGAACATTACAAAAGAAAGGGCTGTATTTGTTTTAATTTTAGAACGTATTTGCTTTTGAGGGTTATTGATCAAAGAGTGCTTGGTTGTTTCTGTATTCAAAAGAGTATTGATAACATTGATATTCTTAGTTAAATATTTTTTTCTTACAATAAATATTGTGCAATAAAGGGAAACTGTTAAACGCTTACTGTTTCCAGTCCATTTTTACATTATTTAAATATGTATCGGCTTACAAGGTAGGCGGGGAGGGGGAGAGAGAGACATTCTGGGCACTACCAAAAATTATACAAACCTGCTGCCCTGCCAAGGAAGACAGATGAACGAGGAGAGCCAATTTGGGACTAGGGAAAGGAAGGGCAAAGCAGCCAGCTCCGTGGTTCCCCACAATAGACTGTAAAACTGAGTCCCTTTAAATTTTCACATGCATATCCTCACTCCATCTATAGATTTTTATCCCTTTACCACTGATTTTCTGCCAAGTTTTCAAATGACAACCTGCGATTTTTTTGATGACCATTTCTGATAAAGAACCTTGGATAACATCCTCTTGGCTGAGAGAATAAAATTGTAAATGGACTGGTATTTTTTCTGGCTGCTTCTGGAGCAGAGTGCACAGCATGTGAAGCAGATCCTGCACATTCCAGGGCAGTTGTTTTAGTTTCTCAAAAATTGAGAAGAAGATGGTTTGTAAAGATAAAAGTTTGAAGACTGATAGTCTAGACCTACATCTACTCAAGACTATTTGGACTGTGTCCCTTTATGCCTCCACCTGGTGTGGTGGAATTTTTCCTCTCTACTCATATGAGCATCCCCGCTATCAAGACATAGATGAACCCAGCTCTCACTACTTGGTTAATCAGTAAGGAGATGTATAATTAGGGCCCTACCAAATTCACGGTCCATTTTGATCAATTCCACAGCCAGAGCTGAGCCCCAGAGCTTCCTGCAACAGGGGGAGGCACCCGGAGGTAGGTCTGATCTCCCCACAAGAGAGGCAGTGCAGGGAAAGGACAAGTCCTGTCCCTCCCCAGCCCAGCCGGGCTTGCAGCTAGGAGCCCCTTCAGCTGGGGCACTTCCAGCAGCATGAGGGAAATCAGATTTCATGAGGAAGGGCTTATTTCACAGTCTGGGATATGTTTTTCACAACGGTGAAATTGGTAGGGCCCTATATATAATATTGTCTGACATCACCTACATCAAGTATTATTTCAGGTGATACAGATTCACTATTCAGGTTATAAAACAGCAGAGCAATCCTCTTGCAAACAGGTGCAAACGGCCAGGGCACAAGATAGAAGTTACAGGCTCATACTGCGAATAGATACATGTTGTAGGGGTACATCTTATGCTTTAAGTGGCTTATCTTTGAAGTAGAATGGGGAGAACTATGGCAAAAAGCAAGAATGTGCTAGAAAAGCAGTCCTGATTGTACTTCCTGATTTATCATCGTATCCACTCATTATACTCCACACCTGAACATAGCCATTATATGAACAACATACCCTCATATCTCAATGTCTGTACTTTGACCCGTTAACCTTTTACCCCCAATCGGGGATATTGCAGATTATTTATTCCTTATGCCATCCGATCTTAAATCGAACTTCGCACCCCTTGATAATCTGTATGTTATTCCCTGATAACCAGAAACTTCTACGCTTAAACTCTGTACCGTTCTTTTTTTTTTTTTTAAACATCTTAATAAAATTTTTAAATCGGTTCTTATCTTAATTAGAAGAGAGCACACCCCAGTGGCACTGTGGATAGTGGAATATTCCAACAGGAAGATCTAGAAGTGGCCTCAGAGTCACAAGCCACCAGCAAGCCAATTCTTCCTCTCAGCAGCAAAAGATTTGCTTCTGAGTACACTGAATCCTTTAGGTCCAACTCTTCTCAGAAGATGAGACAAGAAAGTTCTGTGGGAAAATACTGTAGCCTGACTCCCAAGAGACAATGCATAGGCCCAGTGCATAGCCCCAAGGTCTTGGTCATCCTAGAAGACTCACAAGCATCTGTCCCAAAAGATAATTGACCACTGGAACAGCTGACATGGGGATGTGGTGGATCCTCCGTAACTTAAAGAGTCTTTAAATCAAGACTGGATATCTTTCTAAAATTATACACTTTACTTCAATCACAGGCTATTGGATTTGATGCAGGAATCACTGCATGAAGTTCTATGGCCTGTATTATGCAGGTGGTCAAACCGGATGACCATAATTCTGTATTAAGAGGAGTTTCATATGTAAGACACGGGAAGTAACTGCCCTGCTCTAATCAACACTGGTGAGGCCTCAGCTGAAGTACTGTGGTCAGTTCTCGGCAACACACATTTTAAGAAAGAAATGGACAAATTGGAGAGCATCCAGAGGACAGCGACAAAAATGATTAAAAGGTTTATAAAACCAGACCTACGAGGAAAGGTTAAAAGACTGTACATATTTAGTCTTGAGAAAAGAAGATGGGGAAGGGGCCGGGGGTGCGAAGGAACATTTAGAACGCGGGCAGCAGGGCCTGGGCCAGCCCCCATGCAGGGCAAGGAGGGAGCTCTGCTCCGCCACTGGCCGCAGCTCTGCCCCAGTTCCGTCTTCAGCACTGTGCAGTAATGGGAGGGAGGGCACGCAGCGTGGACAGATTCCATTACCGGTAAGGGGGGGCACGACAGGAAAAATTTTGGCACCACTGTGTTAAGGGCTGTTATAAAGAGCACACTGATCAATTGTTCTCCATGTCCACTGAAGGTAGGACAAGAAGTAATGGCCTTAATCTACAGCAAGGGAGACTTAGGTTAGATATTAGGAAAAAATTTCTAACTATAAAGATAGTTAAGCTCCGGAACAGGCTTCCAAGGGAGGTTGTGGAATCCCCATCATTGGCAGCATTGGACAAACACCTGTCATGGATGGTCTAGGTTTACTTCGTCCTGCCCCTGTGCTGAGGGATGGACTAGATGACCTGTTGAGGTCCCTTCCAAACCTACATTTCTATGAACCTATAATGGTCTCTTCTGGCCTTAAATTCTATTAAATGCTCATGTGACTGAACAAGATATGCCTGAAGACACAGAGCTCAGTCTAATCTCCCTTCACCTCTGAAATGCTGTTTGCCACCCACATGCATATGCTTCATGGGATATCTCACCAAACAGATACAATCTTTTGATGACTAGCACTCCATCACCATTCATACATTAAAGAAACCCCATGCCTGCCAATGGGACCAAAAAAACAAGCCACCCCACCATGACTTATTACATCACCTTACCATCCAGTGACTCCTCCAATCACCAGCTGAGTTGCTACATTGTATTTTTCAGCACTTGAGCCAGAGCTCCGCCCGAAGAGCTTGCGCCACCAGGGCTGATTCTTGGTGTACTCTGCTAGGTCCAGCACCTCGCAGGAGTCCTCTTTCTTTGCTGTGAATATGAAAATGCATGTTTGCATAGGTGTATCTAGTGGGCAATACGACACTGAAGGGCAGAGACCAGGTTTATTCTCTAGTCAAGTGTACTTCAACTCACTATTCTTAGCCAGCAGCATTCAGATGAGGAGCCTTTAAGCATGGTAAATGGTACTGTCCTGATGAAATTTAAGAAGCAGGAACAGAACCTCCTTAAAGAGAACAGGTGGCTTTAGTCACCTGTTCTTAGTTCAAATACAGTCTTAGAAACTCCTAATATAACTTTTTATATTTACATAGTGTCTGCCTCAGATCTCAAAGCACTAAGCAAACATTCATAAACAAAACTTCATATCCCTCTCTGTGGGGTTAAGCAAATCTCCCATTTTACAGACAGGGAAAAAGAAACAGAGAGGTAAGTGACTTGCCCAAGATCACTCGGTATGTCAACGGCAGGAATAGAACACACGTCTTCCAATTCCCAGTTTGTAGCTAAAGTGCTGAAACCATCCCTCCCATCTCTGAATTATTTAAATTAAATTCTATGGGGAAGAGAAAAGGTGTGGGTCTTTCATAAATTGCTACCAAGAAAAAAACCTCCCCCCATCCCATGTAAAAAACCCAACAAAAATCCAAAGAATTCAGCCTCTTTCCATTGTTCCTGGGAGTTGCACTCAGTGCACTGCTATAACGCCTAGCTGTGATATAGTCAAAATAGACATTCATCCCATGCTTACTAGTTTTGCCATAGCCTTCATGTTCTGGCTTTCTGAAGGTTTATGTGGCTTGGTTTTTAACAATTGTACTTCTGATTTTTCATATACGACAGCCTCCCAAGAATAAGAGGCCCAAAAAAGCCAGTTGCACCATTTCTAGTGATCCTATTTTTGTCTTCCTTGTCCTTCTCCAGCAGAGATGGTCTACTGCACATCTTAGCACACTGCAACATACATTTGACATGACATGACATGATAACCCTGCATCCCTGGAGATGTTAACAGATGGCTCGTTTGCAGGATGCATCCTAAGAGTTCAAATATGCTAGTTCAAAAGCCTAGAGACAGGGACTTTTAAATATTAAATCTATTGGCAGATGAACATACACCAAGTTTTAGCCTGAAGCAAAAAAACTTTTACAGTTGAGGGGATTCATAATGAAAATGTTGACTCCTTAACTGTTAACTGAAAGCACTGGATGCTATGTGATTACAATATAACATGCTGAATCAGACAAACAGTCTCAGATACACACAGAGTTTGCTAACCTATGACATGGAGATGAAATATTACATACAAGAGGCATAAGCTGAAAAAAATCAGTGGACTCGCATGTCTTTGGCAGCTGGGGAACACATGCCCTGCGGAAGTAGTTACTTGGTGAGTTCAGGTGCCAAGTATGCTATGCTAGATCAGCACCTCAGATGTCCAGGCAGCTGTAACAGTTGCTTTAAAAAAAAAAAGAAAAAAAGGCAGGGGTTGGGGGAGGAGACACTGCTATCGCCATGATGTCCACTAATTTTCCCAACCCAGCCCCCCCAAATATTCCTCATTACAGGACTTGGAATTATGATAAAAATGGGTAAAAGGAAGACCGCATAGAAGTCAAATTCTCTGTGGATCACATTATACTACAAGTAAGGATGTACAAAGACAGAAGGGCATCTGCTCATATACTGCCAAAATATGGAACCTCCCATAACAAACATTTATTTTGAATCAGGGTGGATAAAAATCAATTATTTAAAAAAATAAATAAATAAAACAGATTTTTTTGATAAAATGCTTTTTGAGGAAAAAACCTATCTAAATATAGTTTTAATTAAGATACATTATATAGCTCAAAGATATCTCATCATGGAATAGGGATTATAAATTCTAACTCTACAGTATGAAACAGTATATTCATGTAATGTTTAAGAAAAGTTTTGTAAGTGAGTTCCAACAGTTCATGGATTAGGGACCCAATTTTATGGGGTTCCAGGGGCTTCTGTATAGATTATTGAGGTTAATCTTTCTATCTATCCAATGGGACTCAGTGCTCAGTCTAGAAGATACCATCAGAGATGCTTAGTTTTGCAGTTCTCAAACTGTGTATCTGAGACTGTATCAGAGATAACATGTTTGTTAACAGCAAAAATGTTTTTAAATAAATAGTATATAGAAGTTAGAAATAAGACTTCAACCCTATTGTCCCCCAGCAAATTTGTGTACATAGCGTCAATCCCTTACCTCTCTCTGAAAGTGCAAAGTTTCAAAAAGTTCAATGAATAGAAGATTATTGGGGACGGAATAGATCTGGACAAAGAAGTCTGGAGATAAATGTGAGAAGGGATGGGCAGGCAGTAGAAACAAATGTTAAACTGTTTGAGCAGCATATTCCGGAAGTCTGAGTGTAGCCTTCATTGATTTGAGATCTACCATACCATTCTCTTACTAGAAGAGAAAACCTATAATGGCAGCAGGCCGTAAAAGAGAGAGAGTTTGGGAATAAGATCTATTCAAGAAATATATGTTTCCTGATGAGGTTTTAAAGTCACACCAGTGAACTGGTGGAAGTCACTTAAGCACTTGGATTCAGAGACAGTTGAGTGATAATCTCACTTTTAACAGCAGTAGCTGTCTGCCGGTGTAGGAAAAATATTTTCTTCCTTTGGACTAATTAATTCCAAATTGAGAAATTGTTTGTGACCTGAAAAAGCAGGAAAGCTTGTTTTTCTTTTCCAGATTATGAACAAACAGGAAAATGAAGGTGTCAGCTGCAGAAGCCAATATTTTAAGTTTCTCATGTTGACCTGGCTGACATAGTCGGGTTTTTTTTAATATTTCATTTAACTATTTTAGTTAAAAACAAACAAAAACAAACCTGATTAAAAAAAAACTTGAATGTTTAACTAAATTCAAAAATTCATATGCTTGTTTTGTTAAAATATTATATGTTTGCTGTTGAAGAAGAAAATCCAGAATACCTAACCTTGTTTTAGTTAAATAAAACAATTTAAATGTCTGTCTGGTGGTGATGTTCTCCTCCTAATACAGCATGGCAAGAAAGTCCTCCAAATATTAATGATTAACCTGTTGGAGATAGTTCACCTCCTAATGACTTCATAAATATTTGCTTCAATTACCTTTGGTAAATGAAATAACCAAACAATCATTCATTTTCTGATGTAGCTGTAAAACTAATCTGAAAAGTTTTCAAAATGAATCATTTAAAAATGTATACTGTGTACCTTCTAAAAATGAAACCTACATCTATCTCTGAGTTGTGAAGAATATGTACTAAGGTTATAACAACCAACAAGAATGCACTTTTATGTAGAAATCCATTATTAAATTGAGTCTTCCTGACTCTACCCTGCTTTGAATGGACCCAGACTAGAAATTTGAGTCTGATTTTATATTAAAAAGATACCATACTACCTAATCAACATTAAACATTCACAATCAAGCAGTGATCAAGAGCTAATTAAAATGATGCTTTAAAACATTCTAAAACTTACAAACTAAGACAACCTTAGCGGCGTTTTGAAACCACACCTGGCCTCAGAGTTTACTGTTCTCACTGATGGGGAAATGTTTTCATATAGATAAGGACGTTCCATTGACACCCACCATTTGTCTGAAAATACGGATTTCACTAAATGTACAAGGCTACATTTGCCATTGTCAAAGCAGCACAATCTACATTATCAGGATTTGAAAAATGAAAGCCACAGAAACCAGGCTAACAGCAGTAGAATTAACCCCAGGTAACCTTAGCGACTACCACGTTTATTTTTAAACCCAATTGTCTTTCACTGGGACAGAGATCCTGTCTGATAGTTTACACACCATATTTTGTTGTTTACAAGCTGTTTTACAGAGCACTACGAGCATGCACAGATACGGAGACACGATTAATGACCCAGAGAACTTACAGTCGCCACAGAAGCGAGACATACAGGGGGGCAATAGGATGGGGGCAACAAGCCACACACTGGAAACGTGCCTTGGGCCGCAGTGTGTGTGCGTCTCCCGATGGGCAGAGGGCGTGTTCCTAACCCTGAAGTGTGAGCAGGCTGCGGGCGCCATGGGCGACACAGAGAGGGGCTAACAGCAGTAGCGCCCGTAAGCAAGGGACGCGCAGACACACCGAAGGCTGCATACGCGCCCCCATGCCGAGCAGGCCCCAGCAGCGCATTGTGGGCTGACCCCAGCGCCGGGAGCCCCAGTCGCGGGCCAGGTGCTGCACAGACCCAAAACAAAGAGAGCTCGCCCGCTAGGAGCGGGGTTTGGAGCCCCGCTCGCCGGCAGCGGCGCTAGCCTCGGGCTGGGAGCGCCTAACACCCAAGGCTGGTGGCCGAGGGGGTGCTGACGGGGCCGAGCACGGCCCGGTGGGGTGGGCAGCAGCGGCCTCCAGCAGAGCCCCCCGGGTCAGGCCTGGCCGCGCGCGGGCAGCAGGCGCGAGGCCCCATTAGGGGTCTCACCTCCACCCGCCGCCATCCCGCGCGCTCGCTGCCGCGCCCAGCGCCGGCGCTTTGCCTCCTGCTGTTGCCGGATGAGCGAGGCGCAGGAGCGGAGCTGGACACGTGACACAAGCTCCTCCTCCTCCTCCCCCATCTCACCCGCGGCGGAAACCGCCGGGCCAGGCCCCCGCCACGTGACACTTGAGCTGAGACACGTCATACAGACACCCTGGTTATGTGACCTTGATTACCGACGTACACTCGGCATGTGTTAGTGATCCGGCCCCTCAGCCACCTTTGTCACGTGATCATGATTCCTTCCCGCCCATGTGCACCCGACTCGTGGTCATTACCCCCCACACACACATATAGCTATACCGCGTCATGTGACCCAGGCGCTTTGGGAGACCCCACCTTGATCGGTTCTAACGGGGGTCCTCCTGCGTGCCTCCTTCCACCCCTAGCTGGGGGGGGTGCTCTTGGCTCCTGCCCAACCCCTGTGGGTGGGGACAGGCTCAGCTCTCTAGGGCGGACCCCTGCACCTAGTCCCCTGTGGGAACTGGCCCTCAGGGCTTCGAACCCGCTGGGGCTCTGGGTTGGGTCGGAGCTGGGCAGGTTGGGGCCTGGCAAGGCCAGGGCCTGACTCAGCCCCACAGCCTCTGCCCAAGTCCGCTTCCAATCCTTGTTAAAAGCGGCTTGAATGTTCTGGACTCCAAGGGCTGAGGGGTTTGGGGCTTATTTTATTTGGAAGCTGCTTATTTGGGCTTTTTGTAATTGGTGACTTCAACACAAAGGTATGAGGGGGGTTCGGTGATTGACTGGTGTCATTGTGCCCCTCATTAGAATTTTAGAATCATCCTATCCCCACTCCCATTCAATTAAGAAAACACCCCCAAATTGGTGAATCTTCTGCTCCGCCCACATGACACATCCTCTCTTCCAGGGTTTTGTCAGACCCTGGGATATATTACATTCCCCTGTTGAACTATTGAATCACATTGAGGCAACAGAGGCCATTGAGGATGGAGAGAGTGAGGACTTTTAATAATGTAAGTACACACAAATTTATTATTTTAATATTTTTATGTGTAACTTAATGTTGCATGCAGCAACACTAGAACTACTAAAAAAAAAAGAATTTGTAAACACCCCCACTCTTCTTCCTCTGAAATGGGCTGGGCTTGTTTTGAAAGGCAGTGCCACTTTTTTTCCTCATGTGACTTGACCCACAGAAATGGCTGACATAGGACAGCGGGAGATGTGGGCTCTTGGTGCCTCTCTTGATTGCACGCACCCACTTGGTATCTTCTGCCTGTGTAGACTGATGCCCAACCCCTGCTCCTGTGCACTCCTCCCTTGGCTTTGCATATGTCCAAACACCCATTCGTTCTGCCAGAGAACAACATGGAGAAAATTAAAATGATCAGATTATTAATAATAATTACAGTGAACTAATGTGACTCCTACTACTGGGCCTCGCAGTGTAGCCTGTCTAAATTGTACTGTCTCTGGGCAGGCTGGGTGTTTGTCTTTTGTGTTTGCCAAGCACACTGATGGTACTTAACTATAAACAGCACCACTAACTGGATGGCTGCATAAAATGGGAAGGAGAAAATAACACCTAGCTCTAATATAGCATTTTTCATGCGTAGATCTTCAAGTGATCTTACACAGGAGGTCAGTATCATTATCCCCATTTTACAGATGGGGAAACTGAGGCACATAAAGGGGAAGTGACTTGCCCTGGGGTACCTGCTAGGCCGGTGGTTGAGTTGGGAATAGAACCTACCTCTTCTGAATCCAGGCCAGTGTGCGATCCACTTGGCCATACTGAGGGTCTGGAGATAATTTTTTGCATGGCTAACATTTTTAGTTTTTCATGTTTTGTTGTATTCGTCAGTCACTCCAAAGTGAGCATTTCTTAAAAACTAAGCAGGAGTGCTTTGAAAACTAACATGCAGCAGCTCACTGTGCACCTAGGTGGCGCCTAACCGCTATGTTAAGAGGCACATTATTGCTTATAGATAGTAGGGCCCTACCAAATTCAGAGTCCATTTTGATCAATTTCACGGTCAGAGAGTTTTAAATTTGGTCCATTTCGTGTTTTCAGCAGTTTACATCTGAAATTTCACAGTGTTGTAACCATGGGGGTCCCAATCCAAAAGATACCTGGAAGTAGGTCTGANCCCCCCCCCCCCCCCCCCCCCCCCCAGCTGCCATGCAAGGAAAGGACAAGACCTGTCTCTCCCTAGCCCAGCAGGGACTCACAGCTAGGAACAGTGGTGAGCTGGAGCCGGTTCGGTTATTAAATTTAGAAGCCGGTGTAGAACCGGTTGCTAAAGGGGTGGGCAGGTGGGCAAACTCCGGCCCGTGGGACAGTCCTGCCCAGCCCACCTGAGCTCCCAGCTGGGGAGGTTCCCCCGGCCCCTCCCCCGCAGAGCCCCAGGGTGCTGCCGGCACCAGCGCTCTGGACCGTTCCTGAGCAGCTCGGCAGCTCCTGCCGCTTTGAGCGGCATGGTAAGGGGGTGGGGCTGCGAGCTCCAGCGGCAGTGCGGCATCCATACACAGCAGCATGATAAGGGGGCCGGGCCAGGGCTGGGAGGAGGGGTTGGATAAGGGGCAGGGAGCCGTTGGAGGGGGCAGAGGTTCTGGGGGGCAGTCAGGGGACGGGGAACGGGGGGGTTGAGTAGGCGTGGGAGTTCCAGGGGTCTGTCGGGGTGGTGGTGGTGGATGGGGTTGGGGCAGTCAGGGGACAGGGAGCGGGGCAAGTTGGGTGGGGGCGGGGCAGTCAGGGGGCAGGGAGCGGTTGGAGGGGGCAGAGGTTCTGGGGGGCAGTCAGGGGACGGGGAACGGGGGGGTTGAGCAGGCGTGGGAGTTCCAGGGGTCTGTCGAGGTGGTGGTGGTGGATGGGGTCGGGGCAGTCAGGGGACAGGGAGCGGGGCAAGTTGGGTAGGGGCAGAGGTGAAAGTAAGCCGGTACGCCCAGGGGGCAAATAGCCCCCAGAGCCCCAGGCCCTTTAAATTGCCACCGGAGCCCCACTGCTGGAGCCCTGGGGTAGGGCTGCGGGGCTCTGGGGGCTATTTAAAAAGTCGGGGGCTCCTGCTGCTTCTACCGCCCCGGCCCTTTAAATAGCCACTGGAGCCCCGCCGCTTCCCCAGGGCTCCGGCAGCTATTTAAAGGGCTGGGGCAGTAGAAGCAGGGGAGCCCTGGCCCTTTTAAATAGCCCTTGGAGCCCTGGGCTGCTGCTGCTACCCCGGTGGAGGAGGAGAAACTTGCGGGTTCTGAGGGGGGCAGTCGGGGGCAGGACGTGGGTTGGGGTTGGATATGGGGGGGGGGAGGGGGAGACAGGCACGTGGGGCTTGTACTGTACTCACCGCGCGGTTCCCTACCGGGTCTTTGGTGGCACTTTGGCGGCAGGTCCTTCACTCGCTCCGGGTGAAGGACCTGCCGCCGAAATGCCGTCGAAAACCCGGAGCGAGTGAAGACACCCCCACCCCACCCCCGCCGCCGAAGTGCCACCGAGGACCTGGTAGGGAACCGGTTCTTAGGATTTTGGGAGCTCATCCCTGGCTAGGGCACTTCCAGGAGCAGAGGGATATCGGATTCACCTCCACAAGTCTCCTCCATAGCCAGGAACCTCCAGGGCTGGAGCTTCCTGCAGCGGGGGTGGCATTAGGAGGTGGGTCTGATCTCCCCCTGGAGCCAGAGCGGGGAAGGACAAGGACTCCTCTCCCTCCCCAGCCAGGACTTGCAGCTAGGAGCCCCCTGACTGGGGTGCTCCCAGAAGCAAGGGGGAGATCAGATTTCACAGGGAAGGGCTTATTTCACAGTCCATGACACATATTTCACCACTGTGAAATTGGTAGGGCCCTACTTATAGATAGCTTCTGTGAGTTGTTACAGGGTTTGTCATCCTTTCTCTGGTTGTCCCGCAGGTTTTAGTGTGGTCAGGGCAAAAGTGACAATTGTCAGGTTTTTGAGCAAATTAGCAAAATAAAGATTTTAACCTTGTAGAAGTCCTCCAGCATTCCTGCTTGAGTTTACTGGTTCCTTATTTTTACAGAAGATCATTTTCAGTTTGCTAATGTTCTTTCTTCGAAGAACAAAACAACAGCCATACTGGGTCAGACCAATGGTCCATCAAGCCCAGTATCCTGTCTTCCGACAGTAGCCAATGCCAGGTGCTTCAGAGGGAATGAACAGAACAGGCACTCATCAAGTGATTCATCCCCTGTTGTCTTGTTTATTTTGTTTTTGTTACTTATCACAATTGGTGCCTGCAGACCCAGAAGTCATCCATAACAAAGAAGTTTATAGTTTGACTTTTAGAGGAAAAAGTTAAAACAGAAAGAGCAGCCACCAGTTTATCCCTAGTTTAGTTGCACAAATTCTCAGGGATATGGGTTTTGTCTCTGGTTCCTCATTTGTGCTAAGAGCTGTGTGTTTCAAGGGAGGACATGGTTGATTGCTCTCGCTCTCTCTCTGTGCATGCGTGTGTGCAGGAACGTATGCCAAAAACGTGGTTTTAAATGCTTTTCCTAGATCCTGCATTTTATTTTTTGTGGGCCCAATCAAAATTATAATTGTTTTTTCTTAGCAGTGCAACAGTAGGCATGAAAAAAAAATGAGAAAATTCTGCATTAGATTAACATCTCCAAAGACCATTGTTCTTTCTTTGAGGGGAAAGCTGCAGGACTGGAATTAATGGGGCGCACTGTAGGCAATGGTTGAAGAGTGGATTATGACTCTGATCATATGATTCTTGCTGGGCACTGAAGTCAGTGGAGCTACAACAATCTATATCAGTTGATGATTGGTGCTTCTACATATCTTATTTTATGTTGTTAATTTAAAATGAATTGAGTACTGGTGAAAAGTCCTGGATTTAGACCTGGACCTAGAACAAAGTCCTCTATTCTCCCACAGAACTGTTGCAGTGTGGCAAGCAGCTCCATTCTGTCTGGTAATTTGCCTCCACCCTAACTTGAAAGGGTCATCAATAGGGGTGAGCTTGCCTAGTCTATCACCTGCCCTCTCTTAGACAATCAGTTTAGGATGGCAATGACAATTTTTGTCTCCTAGGAATCGATCCGAGCCCTAGCAGCCCATTTTAGATAGTTCAGCAAACAAGTAATTTCTTACTACCTTGCTCTAATGGGCTCTGAGAAATAAAATCCAACACATTTCACAGAAGAGTAAAGACTCTTGGATTAAACCCTCAAGAAAACAACAGGCATTGAAAAGAGCCTGTGTATTGTAACTTGTTCTGAAAACAAATGAAACCAAAGCACATCAAGCACGTATGCAGGAGTTTTGGCCCAAGAAATCCTGCTAATGAACAATTTAACATCATGTTGCCCCTCCCAGGCAAACATAGGGAGTGTTCAGAGAAGTAGCAGGTCATTTAGGCTGCTGTGCACAAACACATGTGTTTCCTGTGATACTGATTAAGGGAAACCAAAATAATCTGCTCAGGGGAGAGCTTTGTGAAACCCAAACTCTGGAAAGCAAGAGGAGGCCTGTGCTGCCTGCACAGTGGCAGGTCTGACCGGGGACTGTTTCTGGGGGAGTAGGGGATTGTGACTGTTAACCATGAGCATGCTTAGTTAAAGAGTGAGTCTGAGGGACCTAACAGCCAGAAGGAGGCAGAGTGCTCTTCCAACTGGCTGACACACGGAGATGCCAGCATTTGTAAGCTGCTTCTAGTGTAACTGCTCTTCTTCTCTTGTACAGATGGATTTCATGTAACAAACCTGGAGGTTTCCTAAACATAGGTCCATGTTAGGGGTGCAGGGAGAGGGAGCTGAGGCCCATGTAACCTGGCATGCACTAGATTAACGTATTGGAAGGATCAAATGACAAAATGTGATATTTTTGCTGCAAATACTGTACAGTAACCTACCCTCCTCAACCCATAGGCTGGATCTTGTGGGGAAGGGGAGGCGAACACTGCTTCCGATAGGCTCATTCGCGCATTGGGCTCTGGGTTAGACTTGATTCTATACTCCTGGCACAAAATATGCCAGGTAAATCCATCTACTACAAAAAAGTTAACTCTTCTTCCTTCCATTCCAGAGCAATTTCTACTGCAAAACAAGTATCATTCCTATTTCACAGATGAATCTGGCGCACAGACAGATGACATCAGTTACCTGAGGTTAGCTAGCAGGCCAAGGACAGAGCCAAGAATAGAAATTAGGTCTCCTGACTCCTGTCCTATCATCTGACCCAAGATATTTCTGGCTCAATATTAACATCTCAGTTAGATTAGAGAGAAGGTAGGGCTCTATGTGAGACTTCTTGTGCCCCAAATAAAATCTTTGAGGTCAGATGAAGGATCACGAGCAGCATGGAAGACGTACAACATGTTTCCGCTCCGCACTTCCTGTCGATTTCTATGTCAGTGAGTTAGTGAGCAAATCTGTAGCACTACATAGCAAGTTCCTGTACCACGTGTTAATGAGTCTCGCGTGTTAAATAGGTAGCACTGGGAGGCATGGCGCTACTGCGCGTTAAGCGGATTTGCGCGTAAACGGGTCTCTACTGTATGTCTAACCATTAACAGGATTCCGTTCAGTTCTCTTTTCTTACCAGAGGGCTAACTGCAAAATGAGATCAACCCAAATAACCCAAAATGTGCCATGGGAAATTTATTAACTCCTTTTCAGCTTAGAAAGCTACTTGTGAAAATTCCCAGCAGGCATTGTACTGTTTTCTGTGGCATTTAGACACACTGGCCCAGATCCTCGAAAATATTTAGGCACCTAACTCCCATTGATTTAAATGGGACTTTGGTGCCTAAATACCTGTGAGGATCTGGGATATGCTGCCCTTTTGAGTCAACAGAGGCTTGGGGTAAGCTACAAATGCAGGGTCAAACTCACACATGAACAAAACCTCTCATCCTTGTTCTTTTCCCCCTCGCTGACTTTCTCTGTCGAAGCACTCCAGTTGGCTGCAGTTTGATGATGCTATCAGTGACCCAGTAATCAGATGTAGCTGTTGGTAATAATGTCAGACAGATCCTACACCGACTACTGAGCAGCCAATTGCATCTAGGTTCTCCTGCTTCTCCATATCTCTTCAAGGGAAAAATAGATGACTCCAAGGGGGGCTTACTGTTAGCGTAGTATCTTCACCCTGTGAAAACAAGACAGTCCCAGGAGGGTGGTGACCACATGCAAAGAAGGAGGCCGGATGAAAAGCAGCGTTACAGGTGCCTATGTTCCTGAAATGCACCTGTCTCTGTAAAAATACCAGTGTTGCAGTGCAAAGAGGTCTGCGTGAAGCCCACACATTCAGGAGTTTCAAATCTCTCTTCTTCACAGGGATCAGCCAGGGTCTTGAGAATCTCCATTTCACACCTACACCTCCCTCCCAATTCATCACTGCTTTACACTGCCACCCACATTGTAGACACTTTCCTGGCCAAGGAGGATGAGTCAGGCTCTCTTTGGAGCCTGTTGACAACTCTTGTTATTGGCCTAGTTGGGAGTGCCCAGCCGAGTCACATGAGCTGCTCCCAGCCTCTCCTGAGAAGGGAGAGACCAAAGCCAGACTTGGCCACCACCCTTTGTTTACCTCAGTGGGCTAAGGAGCAAGGTCTGAATTTCCTGGCTTTGGCAGGTTTTGGGCTAGCCATGCATGTTGACCCTTGGTGTTTAATCCTGTGGTAGAACTAACTCGCTCCCCTTCTGCCTCAGGAAAAGGACACAAGTTACTTCCAGGCCATTGCTTTTCAGACTGTGCCACGGCACTTGGGGAAGGTTTGTGTTGGGGGTTGACATGGTTTTGGGACCAGATTGGGGCCTTAATCTCTGGCCACATTATCAAGAGAGAAGAGGAAGGGAAGGACTGGCAAGGGGGGCCACCCAACAGCCAAAGTCCCCAGAGCAATCCTAGCTAACACAGCAAGAATTCCTCTAGGCCTCTGGGGAAGTGCTCGTCAGCCTGAACAGTCACTGCCCTTCCTTGGATTTTCTAGCAGGGTCCCTTTAAACCCAGCCAGGGGTCCCACAAGAGAACCACTGAGATCAGTGTGGCCCTCGCCATGCCCTCTTGCTGACCAGCCTTCATATTTTGCACACTATTGATTCTTTGCAGCCTTCACATAGTAGAGGGCGTTGCCACACCGTGCCCTGCTCCACCATTGTGGCAAGCTGGTGCAAACCCAGCAGGAAGTGGGGCCGATGACAGGCTATGTGGCATGCTCAACTTGCTTTTTCTCTTTTAGGACAGAAGTGGCTGAGGATGAGCCACAGAGAAACCTGGGCTGTTTGCACTGGTTCTTGGCCTCATCAACTTACCTTCTGCTTATCTTTCCCATCAACCCACCCCCACCTCCCTGTCTGTCATAGACACCTGCTTTCTCCCCCTGCTGCATTTTCTCTTCCTGCTCTTCCTATCATGTCTCTCACTAGCAGCTGTGGTCATCCCCTGGATCTCAGCCTTACTATTTCTTTTGTCATTTTTGTAAGTAACAACAAGAAATCTCTCTTTTTTCCAGGCAGAACATGCCTCTAATGAGTTGGGATCCTGTGAAAGTCTATGGAGAAGCTGATTGAACATTCCCAGTTGTTCCATTACCACCTTTAAATTCAGGGCCAGCCTCCTTCCACTTAGAGCAAAGCTGTTCTGTGAAATAAACAAGCCTGGGAACACCTGTGTCTCTCCCCGCCCTCATGCAAAGCTCAGATAAGTAGGAGATGTAACCAGGGATCAGTGTGTGAGGCTACCTTTTCCAAGCCCCTGGCGTGGCCCTCAGCCACATTGCTAATGCCACTAGCTGCAGTTGGAGCCCTGTTTGGGGAGATTATCCCTATGGGTCTGTATTGTGGCATGCTCCTGCCCCCCACTCTTCCCCCTGTGCTACTAGAGAGAGAGGCTCAGGAGTGCATGGGTGAAATGTCCCCTGTGCAGCCTCTCCAGCCTGGCCCCCAGCTTACACAATGGATCTAGAGTGGTTCCACTCCCCTGAGCGTTTTCCCCAGCCGCATAGCAGAGGCAGCGTTTAGGGGAGGGGCTGGACGGGGCTCATACTGCACCTGTTTGCACGAGTGCTCAGCTACACATCCTCCCAGGCGATGTGGCTACCCCATCCTTCCTGCCGCACCGAGCCGATGTGAGAAATGTGCACAATTGCTGTGAGAGATGAGCACAAGGTGATCACGCAACTTCCTTCTCTGGGAAAAATAGGGGGTGAAATGCTTTGAATATACATAGAGCCATACAGAGGTGTGCAGCATTGCTCTAACAGAGAGGCTACAGTGTTCTCCAGAAATACACCGGCATGCTCCAACTTACTGCTATGCTTGAGGCATGACTGCAGAGCACTGTAGCATGGTCGTTGTATTATAAGGGATGGTGGCTCATCACTGCAGATCTTTGTGACTTCTGTGCAATAAAAGGGAGATACATATGAACTGAGCACATAGGCACACTCAGATGGGGACAATATAGCACTTAGGGCATTCAGATGGAACCCAAACGCACACTTGGGTACACACATGCACACACAGATTGGGAATGGGAGATCTTATTTTTGCCAAATGCAGAAGCCACTTAGAAATAGTGGATTCTAGATTTACAGTAGAACTCTGGCCTGGCAAAAAGCCAGCTCTGAGGTGCTGCTTCTTACAGGTTATTCCACAATCACCCTCAAAACATAGCAAGACTTTCAAACAAGAAACATTTTCCTAGCATAGACTAGAAATACTGCACAAGGATTTCCCCCCGTCCCCTTTTGGATTAAATTTTCATTCAGAAAACAATGGTTTGCAAAATGCAAAACTTTGAAAGAAAAAAAATCTGATTTTTTTTTTTTTTTTAAAGTAAAACCTCAAAAACTACTTGCTCCCTTAGCAAAGTCACCGGCCCCTCAACCTCCACTTTAGCCGGTGTTTAACTGTAAGTACATTAGTACTACCATTGAAATCAACAGGACTACTGAAGTTCCTTAAAGTTAAGCATGTGATTAAGTGCTACAGCTCAGCACGGGGGAGCCATCAGCTCCTATTAAGAAAATAACCTTTGAACCTGCACCTTATGGCTCTGATCCAGCAAAGCACTTAAGTGTGTGTGTTAGCTTTAAGCAAGTGAGTCCCATTGACTTCAAATGGGACTGCTTAAAGTTAAGTTAAAGTTAAGAATGTGCTTGAGCGATACGTTGGATCAGGGCCCCAATACTCAGCACCTTACAGGGTCGTCCCCATGGAGCAATTAGTGCACTGTCAGACCTGGTCACCATACCTTGCCATTTCTCTCAGCGAATCATAAAAAAAGTTTGCTCTTTTACAAAAGCAAGAACCAAAATGCTTTTCCAGATGGGGCCGAGCCAGGTGAGGGTTACCCTTTGTCCACCAGACGTGCTGCTCCTGGATGCTTTCTTAGAAAATGAAACTAATTTTTCCTAACCATGTGTCCCCAGCCCAACTCCAGACTCAGCATTTTTAGCAGAAGAAAAAAATTAAACAGAACTGAAGAAAAAAAAGGAAAAGAGACAACAAGGCTTTGTAGAGCTTCATTTTCTTCCCCTGGGCTTACAGCTTCTTCCTCAGAGTAAAATCCACAGGTAGCAGGGCAGCTGATGAAGTGGGAAGGAGGCCTGGACACAACCCATGGTCTGAATCCCCAGTTTGGGTCATTATTTTGCTCCCTTCTTCGTGAACCTCTAGCTATCGAAGCTGCTCTCTGTTGAGCCAGGATGGAGGCAGAGGTGCTGCTGCTTTTATCAGTACTGCAGCAAGCAGCTTCTGAATTACCCTTCCCCCAGGATGGGACATTCATACTCTTCTTACTCACCTCCAGCAGGGACAGTCCCTGCGCCACAGGTTTGGTGTGATGACGAGGGCTCCTCTTAGATCAAACAAGAAACTGGGGATTTTTACTGGGTTTTCTCCCCTCCCCTCTCTCCTTCTTCTCATTTTCTGGAAACGAAGCACACTCAGTCTCCAGTTTTTCATGCCATTTGGCGCGTTTTGCTGCTTTGTGGGGGCGAGGACTTGTCTTTTTAGCCCTGACTGCTTTCAGATCGGCTGTAGGGACTTTACAGCCTAGTTTGTCTCTTTCCCGACTTCCACTCAGCAAATAAAGGGACTTTCTTCTCCTCCTGCACTGACAGCTGGAATTTCTGATGATCTGGTTTAGTGAAAGCTTTGTGGCCATTTCCCAATCAGGCTTCTCCCCTGCTCATCACTGTACCTCGGCTGGGGTGACCAGATGTCCCAATATTAGGGGCTTTGTCTTGTATAGGCAGCTATAACCCCCACCTCCACCACCATCCCAATTTTGCACACTTGCTATCTGGTCACCCTAACCTTGGCAAATCCGTATAAAGGGTAGTTGTTTTCAAATAGAGCCTGATCATGTCTCCCATATGCTCTTAGTGAGCAGTTACTCATGCGAGGCGTCCTGGGGATTTCAATGGGTCTACTTGCATGCATAGCTATTCATCCAAATGAGTAAAGGATTCCCACAAACCGGCCCTCAGGCATTACAAATAGTAAATAATAATCACTTATTATTAATAGAGGCAGACCTGAGTTCTGTTCCTCTCTCTGCTGTTGGCCTGCTAGGTGACCTTGGGCAAGGCCTCCTTGTACCTCAGTTTCCCCATCTGTAAAACGGGGATAATTATACTGATCTCTTTTGCCAAACACTTTGAGATCTAGAGTTGAAAAGTGCTATATTAATTAATGATAAATATATTCACATGTACTATATATGTGCAAGGGATATCCATGTGATAGTCAATGTTTTTCTAAAAGATATGCTCTAGTTCAAGTATAGCTAATGGAGCTGAAGCAGAAATTGATACAGGAAAATTCTGTGGTCTGTGTTATGCAGGAGGTCAGACTAAAAGATCACAATGACCCCTTCTGGCCTTAAAAATCTATGACTAAATTGCTGAGTCATGTGATAATTTGTATTTGAACTTTGCATCTTTGACCAGTTTCACCTGCACTTTGCCCACTGGGACTACTTCCAACTTTCCAAACCTCTCAGCAACTTCAAACAGTTGCTAAATGCAAAAATAAAAAAGCTTGCCACAAAATCCAGCCCTGGACTGATGTGATGAAGTGGGAATTTTCTGTAATGTTTTTATGAAGCCTATATGTGCCTCAGTTTCCCCTAAATGCTACATTGTTACCAAGTGGGGAAAGGGACTGTTTGCTCTCAGGTCATGCTAGGAGACATCGGTATGGATGTCCCTTAGCTGCCTGGCCTTAGTCGCCATATCAGTGGAGCACCTGAGAAGACAATGACAAACCCAATAACCATGACATTGACACTTAGTAACCAATGACCTAGGGAGATATTGATTTTCCTCACCTCTCAGCAGGGAAGCTGAGCAACATCCCCCAGCTGGAGAACAAAGGACAGAGGTGTGAGGTGAGGAATAAGAGTTGGCTGCTGGAAGGAGTCAGGGCTCTCACCTGGAGTCTGACCAAGGAGGGACAGACAAAGCTAGAATAATGGGGTTCACTACAGCTTGGCTGGGCTCCCTAGCGTGAACTATGCATTAACCTTAATTCCTCTGTGCTAACCTAAGGACTTCCTGTGCTGTGTTCCAGTTCCTAATAAACCTGACTTTTGGCAACTCTATAGTGTCACTGCAAATGCTGGGTGAGGTGCATTAATCCCTGCAGAGCATACAAGAGTCTATCTCTGTTGGACTCACTGAACAGAGCTCATAGTGTGAAGCAGGGACCTGAAGGCCCAGAAGTCAAGTCTAAGGAGGTGGTGAAGCCATATGGCCTACCCTGAAGGAAGAAACAATGAGGAGTCCTTGTGGCACCTTAGAGACTAACAAATGTATTTGGGCATAAGCTTTCATGGGCTAGAACCCACTTCATCAGATGCAATCCTGAAGGAAGAGTGAGACCCCTTGGGGGTCTGGCACACCCCAAGGGTTCTTCCTAGAGACTCTTCCATAGCTGGGGGTGTAACACCAATCCTGTAGATTCTTGACAACCAGTGACAGATTTAAAAGCTGAATATCTCATGAACAGATCAGGCTGGCAACAGGTGTTTAATCACACTGGAAAGAGACTGGGATCCCCCTTTTAATTTCTAGCCTTGGTAGGTTCCAGCTTATCAGTCCTTAAAATCATGAACCCCAATAGCTATTTGCATAGGTTTGCGTGTGTGTGTGCTGTGATGCTCTGTACATCGGGGTAACACCCAGCACCCCCATGTTCATCCTTGTAAAGTGATTGTGTGGTATACAATGCAAAGTTTGTCATGTCGGGTGTCTTCGGAAGGCTCATAATGTACTGAGCATTGTTGTTATAGTGATGTTATAGGTTATAATTTCATGTATATAGTTATGAGGCTGAAAATGTATCCTCATGGCTTAAAGCAAGCCTAGACAAAAACTCTCCAAGAGGAGAGAGTCAGTTCACACCTCATCAGGGCAGATATGGGACAAACCCAGCCCAGCCTCACAGAACAAAAGATGGTGGCCTAGGCAGCAACAAAAGAATCTGTTAGACTCTCGAGGGAGTCACCCCCCTTCCTTTGGTCAGTTTGGAACTGCAATGAAGTAATGCTCACCTGACTCTGAAGGTGGGGGGACAAAGCCAAGAGGGAAGAAAGGACATGATAAAAGGGAGAGACATTTGCCATGCTCTCTCTTTCACCTACATCTCCAGACATCACCACCAAGCGACTGAAGCGCTGATCAACGGGGAGAGCCTGGCTGAAGAGCAACCAGCCAGCCTGTGGTGAGAAGCATCTAAGTTTGTAAGGACATTAAAAGTGTTAAGAGCAGCTTAGAATGCGTTTTGCTTTTATTTCATTTGGCCACATCTGACTTGTTATGCTTTGACTTATAATCACTTAGAATCTATCTTTATAGTTAATAAATCTGTTTGTTTATTCTACCTGAAGCAGTGCGTTTGGTTTGAAGCGTGTCAGAGGCTCCCCTTGGGAGAACAAGCCTGATACATAACAATTTCTTTGTTAAATTGACGAACTCATATAAGCTTGAAGTGTCCAGTGGGCCTAACTGAACACAGCAAGACGGAGGTTCTTAGGGTTGTGTCTGGGACCAGAGATATTGGCTAGTGTCATTCGCTTGCAAGTAGCTGGGAGCAGCTTACATGTCAGAGGCTGTGCATGAACAGCCCAGAAGTGGGGGTTCTCACAGCAGAGCAGGGTAAGGCTCGCTCCCAGAGTCAAGGATTGGAGTGGCCTAGCAGATCACCGGTCCGAATAACACCAGAGGGGAACATCACAGTGGCGCAGCAAGCAGGGTGTATGTACGGCTTGTTACTCCAAGTGAAGTCACACTTTAAGCGCTGATATTTGTGATTTTAAGTGAGTCTTAACTGCAGTGGCTAAGAACAGTCAGGAGGAGGTCACAGTTTTGTTATTTTCTGTTTATTTCGGGTGAGGGAAATAAGCACAAGAAAGCAGAAATATGACTACCAGTGAGACAGCTACAAAACTAGAGCTGGCCAGACTGGAAGCGGAAGAGAAGGCAAAGGACCGTAAGTTTCAAATGTGGCAGGGAACTGAGGCTCAAAGAAGCAGCTGCGACCAGGGAAACTATGGAGGCGGAGGCAGAGGCAGCCAGAGAGGAGGCTGCACACAGAAGGGCCATGGAAGAAAGAGAAAGAGAGCAGGGAGAAAGAGTGAAAGAGCGAAAACACCAATTGGACCTGCTAGAGAAGCAGAACCAGAACCCCCCGACCCCAACGACTCCCGTCACTCCAAAAATCCACAAATGGGAACACTTATGTCCTGCATACAGTGAAGAGGATGATGTTGCTGAATATCTGACTACCTTCGAAAGGCTGTGTGTAATACATGAAATCCCTGATGATAAGAGCGTTCCTACCTGATTGCCAAATTAACTGGTAAAGCTCGAAATGTATTCAATGGAATGCCTATTGAAGATGCTTTAGACCAGGGGTCGGCAACCTACGGCACGCGTGCCAAACATGGCACGTGAGGCGATTTTGGGTGGCACGCCGCTGCCTGCCGCAGTCCTGGCCCCCAGCCCCACTCAGCCCCCCCGCCCACCGCTCTCCCCTGCGGGGGCAGGAGGCAGAAGCTTGGTCCTGCAGCAGCCAAGCACCCCCTCCCCCTCTTCTTTCCCTAGCTTGGTGCTTTCTCCTGCCCCTCTCCCTCCCTCTCCCTGCCGCCGATCAGCTGATCCCCCTTGCGAGGGGGAGCCGAGCCGAGCCGCAGCGTGCTCGCTGCTCCGTAGAGGAGACAGAGAAGAGGTAGGGTCGGGCCCTTGGGGAAGGGGGTGGAACAGGGCATATCCCTTCCAGCCCCCTGCCATGAGCCACTCAGGGCAGGGGGCTGGGAGCACCCCCATGAGCCGAGCACCCCAGCCCTCTGTCCTGAACCCCCACACACACCCAGCCTTCTGCCCTGCACCTCCACACACCCCCAGCCTTCTGCCCTGATCCCTGAATCCCCCCTCACACCCAGCCTTCTGCCCTGCCCTCTGCCCTGACCCCTGAACCCCCCCNCAGCCCTCTGCCCTGACCCCTGAACCCCCACACACACACCCAGCCCTCGGCCCTGCACCTCCACACCCCCCAGCCCTCTGCCCTGACCCCTGAACCCCCCCCCCCCAGGTCTGGGGTCCCGGCTGCCGGCCCCTTGCCAGCCGGCATCCCGGCCGCAGGCCCCACTCAGCCCACTGCCGGCCTAGGTGAACAGAACCCCAGGCTGGAAGCGGGCTCAGCAGGCTGGCGGCGTAAGATCAGCATTTTAATTTAAAATGAAGCTTCTTAAACATTTTGAAAACGTTTACTTTACATACAACAATAGTTTAGTTATACAATATAGACATAGAGAGAGACCTTCTAAAAACATTAAAATGTATTACCGGCACGCGAAACCTTAAATTAAAGTGAATAAATGAAGACTCGGCACACCACTTATGAAAGGTTGCCTACCCCTGCTTTAGACTATTGTAAATTTAAAGAT
This sequence comes from Platysternon megacephalum, assembly GCA_003942145.1. Lineage (NCBI taxonomy): Eukaryota > Metazoa > Chordata > Testudines > Platysternidae > Platysternon > Platysternon megacephalum. Next base: position 175,027 of record QXTE01000555.1, on the reverse strand, counting down.
ACTGTTTTGCGAAGTTTTCAGATTATCCCCAAAAACATATAGAGTTAAATTTAGGAATCTTAAGAGGGATATTGGTATGAGTAATGGGTTCTCCTTCTTCCCTTTTTTAAAGATGGGCACTATATTTGCCTTTTTCCAATTGTCTGCGACCTCCCCCGATCACCACGAGTTTTCAAAGATAATGGCCAATGGCTCTGCTATCACATCAGCCAATTCCCTCAGCACTCTCGGATGCATTAGATCTGGACCTATGGACTTGTGCATGTCCAGCTTTTCTAAATAATCCTTAACCTGTTCTTTCACCACTGAGGGCTGCTCACCTCCTCCCCATACTGTGTTGCCCAGGACAGCAGTGTGGGAGCTGACCTTGTCTGTGAAGACCGAGGCAAAAAAAACATTGAATACTTCAGCTTTTTCCACATCATCTGTCACTAGGTTGCCTCCCCATTCATTAAGGGTCCCACATTTTCCCTGACCTTTTTCTTGCTAACATACCTGTAGAAACGCTTCTTGCTACCCTTCACATCCCTTGCTAGCTGCAACTCCAGTTGTGTTTTCGCCTTCCTGATTACACCCCTGCATGTTTGAGCAATATTTCTATACTCCTCCCTAGTCATCTGACCAAGTTTCCACTTCTTGTAAGCTTTCTTTTTGTGTTTAAGCTCACCGAAGATTCCTCTGTTAAGCCAGTCTGATCGCCTGCCATATTTGCTATTCTTTCTGCACATCGGGATGGTTTGTTCCTGCACCCTCAATCAGGCTTCTTTAAAATACAGCCAGCTTTCCTGGACTCCTTTCCCCCTCATATTAGCCTCCCAGGGGATCCTGCCTATCAGTTCCCTAAGGGAGCTAAAGTCTGCTTTTCTGAAGTCCAGGGTCCATATTTTGCTATTCTCCTTTCTTCCTTTTGTGAGGATCCTGAACTCAACCACCTCATGGTCCCTGTCCTGCCATCCCATACTGTTACCAGATTTGCCTGTTACGTTGGGATATGCTCATTTATTAGGGTTACTCTTCTGGAGGGGGGGGTGTTCTGTAATTCTATCAATGTACTGCTTGTGTCACTTGTGTTCTCATACGGAGCTCTGTTTCTCCCGTCTGCAAGTTCCCTCCCAGTGGAGCTATCCTGCAGGACCTAGGTTCCCCAGGGCTGGGTTCTTAGAGCCCCGATGAACACACACATTAACAGAGTGCATCTGAGAGGACAGGGTTAATCAGCACTCGCAAGCTGACCCCTTCCCTGGACTCAGTAGGCTGGGTCGAGCAGCATTTTCAAGCTGTCATCCTCAGAGGCCCTCCGATACAGCAGGCTGGGTCGAACAGCACCTCCAAGCTGTCACCCTCATATGCCATGGGCACCGCACTGGAATAGAGTAAGCCTGAGCAGGCTGGGTCGAGCAGCACTTTCAATCTTCCACCCTTATATGTCCCAGGTTCAGCATTTCCCTATCCCCACTTTCACGTTACAATTGTTCTGGTAGTAACCCACTTGATGAGCAAACCCCACAGGATTTTTGGGCGCTACAGGGATCTTAAGCTTAGGTACGAGGAGCGTTCCTGCAGAGTGAATGGGGAAGCCAAAAAAACACCCACGGTGTGGGGGAGGGAGAGAGAGAAGCAACCAGCTTAACCATGAAAGTTATTTATTGCCAGGTAATAACCATACAAAGGGAGGCAAACAAACAAAACGGTGATAATATTAAATCTAACTTAAATTTGATTATAAAAGTCAGGTTTAGAAAACTATAACTGATCACACAAGTCAGGGTCAGAAGGCTATAGCTAGAGAGAGAGAGAGCTGGGTTCTCACCACTCCGTGAAGCTTGAATCGATCAGGGATCCCAGGTGGTGGTGGTAGCTGAGGGTCCGGAGTGCTGGAGACAGGCAGAGCCCGCAGCATGATCACTCAGGAGAAGATGAAGTCCCAATGGAACTGATGCAGATGTTGGATACAGGTAGCAGAATACTTACTTGAGCATGGGTAGAGGTTTTTGTAGGAAAACAACGATGGTTTAAGGGAGAACACTAGATTTGTTTATGGATAAACTGATGGCTTAAGAGAGTATAAGGAAGGTGTTTTGTTCAGGCTAGACAATAGGAGCTGATCATTCCTGGCTTTGGGTGGTGTTCCTTTGAGGGAGTNGGCGGGTACCGGGGCCGTCCCTAAATATTCTGGGGCCCTACACAGCCCCTCCGCGGGGGGGTGCCCCAGGCTCCGGAGGGGCGGGAGCGGGGGGGCCCCAGGCTTTGGGGGGGGGCTGGTTGGGGGGGCCGGGGGAACCACCCCCCCGCACTCACCGGCGGCANAATTAGGCAGCTTCAGTATTTTGGATACCAATAAAGGATTCATTACTAGAATTGGTCTGATTACTACTGAGCTGGGTGTGAGATGTCATTAACATCTGGAGCAGAGATCCCCCATCATGCAGTTCTTTCCTGGTCCCATAGTTCAGTGTGGTTCTTGCCTTGGAATCTCTGTTCTCCATTCTGTATGCTAATAGGGATGCCTCCCTGTCCCATCTCCGATGCAAATGAGGCTAGGGGAGTTTCCTTAATCCTGTCACCCTTGTCCCAGGGGTTTAGGTGTGTCTCCCACTGCCTTTTCATTGCTTTTTGTAAGTCTTTCTTCTGATCGGCTTTGGTTCAAGCAGAGGCTGGGGGTGGAAGGTCTTTCGTGAGTCAGACAGGCTGGGTTCTGTGCCCTGGTTCCCCAAGAACACAGAGCTGATAGGTAACAACACAGTCTTGAATTCCTCAGTTGTTAACACCTTTATGTGATGTATTAATATTATCACCACCATCACAGTCCCATCCAGCCTTTCTATCTGCAACACTCTTCAGTCATCAGCCCTTTTTCCAGGGAACAGGAGAGCTCTCATCCTCCTGCGATGCCTTCTCCCTCTAGATTTGCTTCCTGTGCTTTTTTAACTACCACTCCCAGCTGATGGGACAATTAGCTCCTTAGAGCCCCCCAATCCACAAGCTGGTCAGGTAATTAAGTAGTCCATTCCTCAATCAAGTTTTCTCTGGGCTGGGGGAACTAACCAGAGCTTAAGTGACCAGAGCGCTGGGACAATTGTTATCTCTCAGCACTCTGTCACAAGCAGAGATGGGGGAAGCAAATGGGGAGAGCAAAGCTATTTTGGTACTTACTGTATTGTGAGGCTATGCAGGATTCTTTTTGGGCCCTGGCGTAAATTAGAGTAGCCTCAGGGATTTAAAGATTATTATTTTGTATTGCAATAGCACATAGGAGCCTCAATCATGGGTCAGGACCCACTGTGCTAGGTGCTGTACAAACACAGAACAAAAAGATAGTCCCTACCCCCAAAGAGCTTACAATTTAAGTGTATGATGGGAGAAATCAGGTTGATACAGTGAAACAGGCCAGAAGAGCACAAGGTAAAAGTGAGAAGAGTATGATTAGTGTAATAAGCACTGGTCACAGAGCACCAGCTGAGTCTTTTGTAGGCATCCTGGCAGAGGTGAGTTTCAAGGAGAGACTTGAAGGAGGAGGATGTAGTGTCATTGTGGATTATTACAGGGAACTCCTCCCAGACATAGGGGGCAGTGTGGGAAAAAGTACCAAGGTGATTGTAGGAAAATTTGACTAATGGGTCGGCAACACTGGAGAGCCATTGATGGTCTGCACTCCCATATAAAAGTTATCTCCATTAATCTTACATTTTATGGGACAAGTCCCACTTAATAGTGCCCTTATAAAATAAAGCAAAGCACCACGCCATCTTCTCTCCCCAGAATGCATGTCCCATCTTGCTTCTACTGCACAATACACTTCTGTGGGTTAGAAAGTATTTTGTCTTGAGTTTTGTCTTTGTTCTCCACCTATGTCATCCTGGTATCTGCCTGATTAATTCAGAAATGCCACAGATGTGAGGAAAAAAAACTAGAAACGAAAAATACTCTGACCCAATTACTGCAGTGATTCAGAAGAAAGCACAGAAAAAGGACATGGCAAATTTTAGGGTTTTTTAGTAAAAGATAACACTTGATTAAGTGGCTCATTCAGGGTTCAAGCCAATACTCAAAGAAGTCAGGGAGAGTCCTATTGACTTCAATGGGTGTTGAAGAAGGTCCTGAGGTTAGAACACTGGGCCAGATTCTCAGCTGGTGTCAATCAGTGTAGCTCCATTGAAAACACTGAAGCACCTGAAGATTTGGCTTGTTGTATGAAACCTCCTGTGAGCTGGCAGGGAAGATCCCAGTCTGGGGCTCCTGTAGAAGGCTTTATCAATGATAAGTGGGTGTTAGCCAGAATGGTCTGATCTGGGGATCTTTCATGTGGAATGGGGGAGGTAACCAATATCTGGCAGAGAATGTATTTTTGACTTGATTAGGGAGATCTTTATAGAACACTAATGAACTAATGGCATCTTCATCATTATTGTCTTACCTTTTCCTTGTGGTCCCCCATCAATGTGCAGCATCCATCTGTTGTGTCTTGGATTACACTAAAATCATAAGCTCTTTGGGGCAGGACCTTCTATTGTTCTCTATTTGTACAGCTCCTAGCATGATGGGGCCCTGGTTCATGACGGTCCCCTGCTAGGCACTACAGTGATAGTTAACAATACTTTCCAGTGGGAAAGGCTCTCCCAGCAAATTTTCTCATGGTATGGTCATGTATCTCAGCTGAAAGAGAACAGGCTCTCTCTCTCTGAAATCATCTGGGTTCACTTCCTTTACAATGTAGCACCCAAATGGATTTACTTTTCACGCGCTGTCTTGCCAAAGGGAGAGAGAAAAGAAACAAGAGACAAAACTTTTTTATTAATTTCCAAAACGGAAAACAACTTCTTGGCTAACATCACAAGGGAGAATTCCTTTGTATTGATTCTGTGCTCACTAACTAGTGAGCATCCATTTGCAAAATCTCATTTCTTTCTTTATTGCTCAGCTCAGAATTAGTCAGCAGGATCCAAAAGTGATTCCTTTAAGGTAGGTAGTAAGGGTTAGAGCCTCAGATAGTGTAAATTGGCATATGTCCATTCAAGTCAATGAAGCAATGCTGGCATACACCAAGCTGAGGATCTGACCCTCTATGTGATAAACATCAGCTGCATGAATAAAATCCCCCTTTGGACAAGCCCGGGGAGGGGTGGGGGCTGACAAGATCCTTAGTTACATTGTTGGAAGGTATCTGGGTTGAAATGGAGCACGAGGTAGAGACCGGAGCACAAAGGAATAAAGGAAAATGAGTCAGGGCAAAAGCTTTGAAGCTTTGCTATTACAGTGCGCTCCTTTTATAGGAATCACATCCATCCTGCATGATTTGATTCTTATAAGCGGAGTATTTTAGGTATAGGAATGATTTTGTCCCAGTGGTTTCAATCACTATATGCGGTTGATTCTTATATCAGTGATTCTTATAAACGGAGTGCGCTATTACAGTAGCACAATAGCTTGCATCCGATTTCAGGGCCCCATTGTGCTAGGCACTGTTCATAATTAGAGACAGGTCCTGACTCAAATTGTTCACAGTCTGCACAGACAGAAGGTGGTAGAAAGGAAGCTTTCGCCCTGTTTTACAAACGGGGAAGTGAGGTACAGGGAGAGATGCAGTGACTGGGCTAAAGAAAGTCTGTGGTAGAGTGAGGAATTGAACCCCCATTTGCTGAGGTGTCAACTAATGTCTTGGCCACAAGGCCATCCCTCCTCTCTTCGATGGGCCTGTGCGCCTTGGATTGAATCCACACAAGCAGTAGGGTTGCCAGCTTTCTAATTGCACAAAACTCAACACCATTGCCCTGCCCCCTCCCCACCCCCAGCTCACTCCATCCCCCCTCTCTCCATTGCTCGCTCTCCCCCACCCTCACTCACTTTAACCAGGCTGGGGCAGGGGGTTGGGATATGTGAGGGGGTGAAGGCTCCAGCTGGGGGTGCAGGCTCTGGGGTGGGGACAGAAATGAAGGGTTCAGGGTGCGAGAGGGGCTCCGGGCTGGGGCAGAGGGTTGGGGTGTGAGAAGGGGGGGCTCTGGCTGCAGGGTTGGGCCTGGGGTGGGGCTAGGAATGAGCGGTTTGGGGTGCAGGAGGGGCTCAAGGTTGGGGTGTGGGTTCCGGGAGGGAGTTTAGGTGGGGGAGGGGGTTTGAAGCTGGGGCAAGGGGTTTGGGGTGCAGGCTCTGGCCGAGCGGTGCTTACCCATGTCTGGCTCATAGGCCAATTGGCCAATAAGAGCTGCGGAGCCAGCGCTTGGGGCGGGGGCAGTGTACGGAGCCTCCCTGGCCCCTGTGCCTAGGAGTCAGACATGCTGGCCACTTCTGGGAGCTGCGCAGAGCCAGGTAAGGAGCCTGCCTTAGCCCCGGGCCCCCGCTGTACCGCTGACCCGACTTTTAACGGCTCGGTCAGCAGTGCTGATTGGAGCCGCCAGGATGCCTGGCAACCCTAACAAGCGGCAGAGTTTGCCAAAGGCATCCAAAGCCTCCAGCGCATCTGCCACAGGAAAATGAGAACTCCCCCACCTAGAAGCCCTGCTTCCACCCTGGTTCCACTGAGAATTAGGTTGCCCCTGCTGCAGTCACAGGGAGGTTAAAGGTGGCTAATGGGAGATGCTCTAGCCAAGAAGAGGTGCACAAAAGTAACTGATGATCCCATATATTCTGGTTTGGAATCATAACACCTGCCAGGCCACAGCCCCATGTGCAGGAGGTCACTTGCTCTCTAGTTCTCACTGTTCCAAAGGGGCAGCCCCTGAGTCACTTACACAGAAGAGATTAGACGTGGTTCACTTTTTTCTGAATAATGTTTACCCTACAAACCCTCTGTGTAACTGAGAACACACTCTGCAGGGAAACGATCAGGGCTTTCTCTGCATACGTGGGTACTGGGGTCTGTGGCTAGGGTTAATGTTGCCCTCTTTGACATTGGTGCATGTGACTGTGCTCAGTGAGTGCCACTGACTCAGACAAAAAGCTTCTAGAACATTGCGCTGGGAGCACTGACACCTCGTTAAAGGCACAGTTTCAATAGGCAGCTTTTCAATGTTGTCCTTAAATGTATTTAATTAAGAGGGCAAAAATCAGGTGAGGGGGATGGAACCTCTGGCCAGTTCATTCCCCCTTTGAGATCACCAAGGGACATTGCTGGTGAGCTGGTTGCTGAACACAGCAAGCTGAGCCTGAAAGTGGCTTGGGGGTGGGAAGAAAAGAGGGGAACCTCCCTCCCCCCAGACCAATTGGATGTTCTGGGTCCAGGAGACTCCAGACCCACCGGAAACCTTTCTGTTCACTTGGAACACTGAGCAGGCCCAGTGCTGCAGGACCCCGCAATATCGATCACCCTCAGAAATTAGTGGTGATAAGCGCGTGTGCACCATCCGGACCCAGATTTCAATCACCCCAAACATTGAGGCTGGAGCAGGGCTTAGTTCAGACCCAGCTTATAGTGAGACTTTTTAACTGATTGGTGCCCAGATCCAAAGGCCTCTGGATGCCCTACGAGAAGAGAACTAAACCAGTGGATTGCAGAAGTGGGAAAGGCACCTCAACTTATCACGAGGGCAGAGAGTATGACAAGAAAGGGCACAAAGGAACTAGCTCTGCAAGATTCAGTATTTGGACCCTGATTTATATGGAAGTGGAGGAAGGCAAGGGAGCAGGAGCTCTATTCCTGTTCAGACAGCAAAGTTCCTCCACTGTCTAGCACTTCCCAGTGAGGCTTGCTTTAAGCGGCTGTGAGTTGCAGGGCTGGCTCCAGCTTTTTTGCCGCCCCAAGCGCGCGAAGAGAGAGAAAAAAAAAGCCGCGATCAGCAGCACTTCGGCAGCTGCTCTACCATGCTGCTTCATTCTTCGGCGGCCAGTCCTTCCCTCCAAGAGGGACTGAGGCACCCGCCGCCGAATTGCCGCCGAAGACCCAGACATGCCGCCCCCTTCCATGGGCCACCCCAAGCACCAGCTTGCTGCGCTGGTGCCTGGAGCTGGCCCTGGTGAGTTGCTAGAACTTTCCAGCTCATATAAAATTTGCCAGTCAGGTTGCAAATTCAGGGCTAAATCCCTGGTCTCCTTACTCCCATGAGGAGTCCCATTGATTCCACCCTGTCCTGCTACTCAGCTCATTGCAGGGGCAGAGGTTCAGCTCCAGCACAAGCCAGCACAGTTGAATGAATCTGGTCTAACTAGCCTCCCATACTAGCCTTTTTTCTGTTACTTGTCTGCCCAACATCTAGCACAACAGGGCCCTGGTCCTTGGTTGGGCCCCCCAGGCAGTATTGATATACACATAATGGATCTGTGTCACAGATGGGGAAACGGAGGCACAGAGATGTTACGTGACTTGACAAAGGCCAGAAACTGAGTCAGTGGAGAAGGCAGGAACAGCACACTGTTCTCCCAACTCCACAGTCTCTCCCTTAACCACAAATTGACCCCTTCACCCTCCAGCCTTTAGTTGCTATTATTATTATTGTTTTATTTATTTGTGCAGAAGGGCCCCAATCAAAGATCAGGAGTGGAGCTGGGAAAAGTTTTGCAGATTGCATTTTTTTGGCAAATTAACTATTAGTTACAGGGTGAGTGCAACTATTCATAAATCCAAGTCAAATTCAGCCAAGAGTTTCAGCTGAGGGGGAAAAAAAGAAAAAAAAATCAAAACCTTTTGTTTAGACATTGTCAAAATGATCTGTTTTGACTGTTTGTTACAGAATGATCACTTGTTTTGAAATTTTGCTGGATTTATTTAAAAAGAACAGACAAAGAAACTAAATTAAATGAAAAAAGGAGCAAAATGTTTTGTCAAACAATTTTTTTTAAAATTGTAGTCGAGAAAAACAAAAAAATTTCATGTTGAGTCGACCCAAAACAAATATTTTTCCAGATTTTTCCATTTTATTCTATTTCTGGCTCATCCAACGTCACCCAGCAGGCCAGTGGTAAAGTCACTTTCTTGCTCTGTGCCTCAGTTTCCCCATATGTGAAATGGGAATAATGATTCTGCCCTCCTGTGTAAAGTGCTGAGAGATCTATGAATGAAAAGTGCCAGACAGCTGGGTATTATTCTTAGTTGTTAAAAATGCTTTACAAGAGCTATAACACAGACAACCCTTGCCCTGGAGAATATACAGCCTCACTAAGACAGATGCAGAGTTGACAGGATGTGTGGGGATGCCCACTAAATGCTTTTGCCCTAGTCAGATGTTTGCTGCAAAACATGTTTTTTAAGAAAGCAAACCCCTGGGACGCAAGGCGAAAAGCTACTGCAGCTTTTACTTGAACTTGAGGAATTGCTAGTTTTTAATTTCTCTGCTTTGAGCTGTGAGGAGAGTGTTTTCCGCCCAGGTTGTGAGCTAGCTGCTGTGTCAGCCATCCCCTTAGATAATGAAAAGGAAGGAGTGGGCAGTCCCCCAGAGGGCTGGGTTTTTTCACTTGTTAAAGGGGAGAGTCCCTAGAAAATTTTGCATCCCTAGCAGGAGCCCTGCTAGATAGTATCATCGCTTGGAAGGTTTTCCCCTAAAGTGGCCAGACTCAATGTACTCGCAATGAGAGGGAGTTGTGCTGGGAAGAGAAGGGGTCTCCCCACCCCTCGGAGATGCCTTGGGTGGCTTCTTCACTCCCACAGTGTCAACAGTGATGCAAAACCACAAAGGGTCAGAGCAGCTGGGGTAAATTGACATTGCTGCATTGACTACAGATGGGGCTCTGCCGAGTCGCTTAAGCTGAGGATCTGGCCCAGAGCACCTCATGATGGGAGCACACAAGGAAGGGAGAAGGCAGCCAAATGACATCAAACTGCTCTATATTGCAGAGGATGGGATAGCTGAATGGGGGAAATGGTAAAGCAAGATTGAGCCCTACCCAACAGTTCCAGAGGCAGCTGAGACCTGGGGAACAATCACAGCAGCACATGGAGTCTGAAATCCTGGCTCGATGTCAGCTTTGCTGTTTAATCAGTGTGTGGCTTTGGGCAAGTCACTTCCCCGCTCTGTGCCTCGGTTTCCCCAGCAGTAAAAGAGGGATAATGCTGCTCTGCCTCTCGGAGGGGCTGCAAGGCTGGATGCATTCCTGTTCCTAGAGCCCAAGAGGTGAATTCTCAGGTCTGGTCAGCAGAGGCGGATTAAGGTTTCCCCGGCCCTGCGCCAGAATAGGTGGAGGGTCCCTCCCCACCCCTTCCACCTGCAGCCCTGCCCCTTCCGCCTGCAGCCCCGCCAATGGCCCCATCCCTTTCTGCCCCTTCCCCGGGCGGCCCCTGTTCCAGCTAGTGTCCCCCCCATTCTGCCCCCCACTGCAGCCCCCCAATCCCTTTTGCTCCTTTCTGCCTCCCCCGCCCCCCATGGCCCCAAGACCGGAGAAGCTCTGTCCCCGCGCCATGGCCCCGGGGCTGCATTGTGGAGTGAGAGCTCCTCCAGTCCCAGGACTGTAGCGATGGTCCAGGTGCTGGGACTTCCCCCGCCACCTCCTGCGCTTCTGCGGGGGACCAGGGAGGGGGCGCTGGGGCTTCTTCCACCCCACCTGCCCGACGCTTCTGCCGGAGAGTGGGGACAGGCGTGGGGTCTTCCCCTGCCAGGGATGGGGTTGAGGGCCATTGAGGGGGGCGTCTCCCATCCCGTGGTTTCTGACAGGGCGTGGGGTTGGGATGCAGGGGCTTCCCCTGCCCTGCCCATCCGGCGGCCGGGGCTCCACGCTTCTGCTTCCCAGTGGCAGATGTTTTTCCAGGGCCCCCCAGTTGGCCCAGTGGCTAATCCACCACTTCCTCTTTCCCCTCTCTCCCTAGATTTCCCTCTTTCTTTCCTTCTTTCAGTTTTTTATTCCCTGTATTTCACTTTTAGAATTTGCATCAGTGCCAAGGAGATTCAAAGGGTGACATGAAGGGGAACAGAAAACAGAAAGAAAGAGGAAGAAAATATTTTCCATTGGGGGAAAAGGGCAGGTTCTTGGTGTCTGGTGGGGAGACAAGGGCTGGGCTGGATTCCTGTTCCCGTCACTTAGGGTGACCAGACAGCAAATGTGAAAAATTGGGACAGGGGGTGAGGGGTAATAGGAGCCTATATAAGAAAAAGACCCAAAAATCGGGACTGTCCCTATAAAATCGGGACATCTGGTCACCCTACCTCCACTCAAGGAGCTGGGGCTCAGTGCTCTGAGTGCCGCCATGGGGCTCAGCTCCTGGGAGGAGCTCCATCCAGTGGCTTCTATTGGCTCAGTACCCATGAGCAGGACCTTGACGAATAAATATGTGTGTGACTGGGTATAACGCCCACACCTACCACGGACCGTGGGATAAATGCTCTCCCTGGCTCCCAGGGTTCCCAGGGCCAGCCAAGCTGTGATTGACACAGGACCTGAGGGACAAAGGCATCTCTCAGGGCTTCTCTAATTTTTTCTGGGGTGGTGGTGGGTGGTAAGTGAGCCCTGAGTGTTGGACCGATCCAGTGGGGAAATTTTGTGTGCCTCGATTCCATTGCCAGGACATGGAGCGTGTAAGCGTGAGCCAGTGAACCCCACAACTGGGCTCCAATCCAGAAAGAGCCCTCCTGCACTCCTGTCCGGTGGCCCTCAGAGGAACAGCACAGGAGAGCTCAGCCCCCGCCCCCCACTGCTCATCAGAGATTCCCAGCCTGGCTCCTGTGTGTTGCATTGGTCAGAACTGAGCCTGTAGCACTGGTGATCTTTAGAGGACAATGAGATGTCTTTCTATGAGAGAGAAGAAAGCAGAGTTCTGTCCTGATTAAACCTCTTCATGTTGTGCCTTTGTGAACACAAATTCCCCCTGTGGCACGCTAGCCCTGTGTGGGGCACCCTCCAGTGTCAGGCTACAGCACAACAGATGGGCCTGCCTCAGTTTCTCCTTTCTTCCACCCACAAATGGACCATATCTCTCAGTGTCTGACACAAAGCCCACCTCCAGCCTTAATTTATTCAACTACACCAGAGCAGTGATTCCCGAAAACCCTTGTAGTAAAACCATTCTCCAATTCCCATTGTAAACATAACAAGATACAACAGGTTTTTCCGTTCCCCTCTCCGGGGAGATCACCTGACGTCACATACCCAAGAGTCAATAGGAGCATTGTGTTCCCAGGTCCTTTTGCTCCTCATGCAGGGCCCCACTCTCAAGGCTTCCCTGTCTGAGGAACCAGTCTCACAACTCCTTTACTACACAGCCCCCAAGTCAGGTCCCCTGCAAGAGGGCTCCCCACAGCATTCCCCTCCCCACACTTCCTTACCTGTGCATCCTACCCCAGCTCAGGGATCCACCCTTCAGCAGTTATCCTCTTGCTTCCAGGCTCGGCTTCCCTTGACCAAGAAGGATCTTCCCCTTTTCTTGGGGGCCACCAAGCAACTGCTGCCAGCTCTTCCTTGCTGCATCCTGTCTCTGAGTCTCAGACACCTCCTCCTTCTGGCTCCTCTCAGGCTCTGACTCACCCCAGCCATAGGTACTGGAACTAGGGATGCGGGGGGTGCTGCAGTACCCCATGGCTTGAAGTGGTTTCCATTATATACAGGTTTACAGTTTGGTTCAATTGTCACACAAATGCTTCTCAGCACCCCCACTATCAAAATAATTCCAGCGTCCATGACCCCGGCTCCTTCCCTCTAGGGCCCAGGTGGCCTCTCTTAAGTCTAATTGGGGTTCAGCTGAGCAGTCAAGGTGCACTGGCCTCTTCCCTGCAGCCCCCCACCCCCACCCCCTTAGGTGCCTCAAGGAGCAGCCAAGCAGTTGTTCACCTCAGAGAAGAGGCTTCCTGGGAATGACTCATGGGGCATTTCCCGCATCACCTCATTTGCATAGCAGAGGACAAAGCAAGGCAGGACCCTCACTCCTCATCTTCCTGCCTTTTTATTATTTGTTTACAGAGAGAAAAAAATCAATGAACTCAGGAGCGCCGCCAGCTTTTTCGCCGCCCTAGGCGGCGGAAGGTCCGGCCCCTGAAATGCCGCCCCCGACAGAGGCGGCGGAAGGTCCCGCCCCCAAAATACCGCCAACGACCGGGGCGCCGGTGCCCCCCAAATGTTAGCACCCTAGACGACCGCCTAGGTCGCCTAATGGGTTGCGCCAGCCCTGAATGAACTCAGCATGGAGAGGGGAGAATTTTCTGGTCATTAAAAACAACGAAGAAAAATGTGAAATTAAAAATAGAGAAAGATTTGCATAACACATTTTGGTGAATCATTTCTGAGCTGCTCTCCTAGACTCAGAGAGAGGAACGTTGTTTGCTTTTGCCATGCAGAAGGTCACTATGCATTGTGGTATGGGGTGTTTCCAATTCTCTTCCATTCTGTTGCTCCGTTTGGGCCCAGCCAGGTGGGTGTGTTCATAGTGGATTCCCCGTCAAGGGTGATTTTAAAGAAAGTGTGTGGTGGAATGGAAGTATTTAAAGAGAGGCATACACATAGGAGACATTTGTGGATCGTTTTGTGGTCCTCTGAAACATCCAGAAAAGGGATTTCCCTTGAGCCTGTACCTGGGGTAGATGTGGTATGAGGCTAATCCACATGATTTTTGCCCATGTTGGTACGTAGGGATAGTCCATAGCAGTTCAGACCATGTAGACCATCATCCAACCTGGCTAATGCTCCAGAGGAAAGTGGAAAATAAATCCAGAGTGTACTTACTCAATAGTACAATCTTATTCCATGGACAGAAATGTCCTTTATGGTGATTAGCTGATGCCCAGAAACATGCCTTCTATTAGTATGTATAACCCTCTGTGTAGGGCCTCGTCCTGCTCCCACAAAAAGCAAGCACCTGTTGTCTTCAGGACTGGGCTCACTATTATCAGGCATAAACAAAGCACATTGTACTGGGAAGCGATTTTTACTCAGGATATTGCCAGACAAAGTCGACACCCTGATCTTGGCACGTGCACACAGGCACATACTCACTTTGGCGTCAGGAAGTATCAAGGTTAAACTTCTAGTTGGCATTGGATCAAACTGGTGTGGGATCTCTGAGAATCCAACAAGCTTCAGTTATCAGAAGTCACAGATGGTCTTGGATTTTAGATACCCCAATTTTCACCCCACTCCCTTACACACTGGTGGCAGCTGTCACCATGAACAAAGGATTTCCCCCATAAGCAGTGGGGTTGATCTCCACGGCCCATTCATTGTTTTGCTTCCCTTCTGGAATAGCAGGTGTTGGAAAGAGAGACCTGTAGCTGTTGTATATAAGCCACTCAATAGCCATCTGATGGCAATGACTAGTCTGGGGATATTTGGATCCGGAGCTTTGCTTTGGGTCATCTTTAGTATGGTTACACTGTATGATGTCAGCATGTGAGGCTATCTTGATCACTAGAGCTACACAGCCCTGCCTATATGCAATAAGCCATATGTATCAATGCCATGAAGAGCAATAGAAAGCTGGCTAGATTGTCGGGCTCAATGGGTAGTGATCAACGGCTCGATGTCTAGTTGGCAGCCGGTATCAAACGGAGTGCCCCAGGGGTCGGTCCTGGGGTTGGTTTTGTTGAACGTCTTTATTAATGATCTGGATGATGGGATGAATTGCACCCTCAGCAAGTTTGCAGATTACACTAAACTGGGGGGAGAGGTAGATACGTTGGAGGGTAGGGATAGGGTCCAGAGTGACCTAGACAAATTGGAGGATTGGGCCAAAAGAAGTCTGATGAGGTTCAACAAGGACAAGTGCAGTCTCCCAGGCTGGGGACCGACTGGCTAAGCAGCAGTTCTGCAGAAAAGGACCTGGGGATCACAGTGGACAAGAAGCTGGATGTGAGTCAGCAGTGTGCCCTCGTTGCCAAGACGGCCAATGGCCTATTGGGCTGCATTAGTAGGAGCATTGCCAGCAGATCGAGGGAAGTGATTATTCCCCTCTATTCAACACTGGTGAGGCCACACTTGGAGTATTGTGTCCAGTTTTGGTCCCCCCACTACAGAAGGACAAATTGGAGAGAGTCCAGCGGAGGGCAAAAACATTGATCAGGGGGCTGGGGCACATGACTTACGAGGAGAGGCTGAGGGAATCCCCCCCCCCCCCCCGCGCCCCCCCCCTCCCTCCCTCCCCCCCCCCCGGCCCAACTCCGCCCCTTCCCCAAATCCCCGGCCTGCCTCCGCTCCCGGGCGCGCCACGCTTCCCTCCGTCCACCTCCCTCCCAGGCTTGCTGCGCGAAAGCGCTCGGAGGGAGGGAGGAGAACCGAGTAGCGGCGCGCTCAGAGGAGGAGGCGGAGTGGAGGTGAGCTGGGGCCGGCGGGCGCGGGGAGTAACCCTGTGANGAAAGCGCTGGGAGGGAGGGAGGAGAAGCGAGTAGCGGCACGCTCAGAGGAGGAGGCGGAGTGGAGGTGAGCTAGGGCCGGCGGGCGCGGGGAGTAACCCTGTGGGGGGGCAGGGAACCGCTCCCCGCCCCAGCTCACCTCCGCCATCCCCCGAGCGCACCGCAACTCCCCTTCTCCCCCCTCCCTCCCAGGCTTGCCGCGGGGGAGCGAAGGTGAGCTGGCGTTGGGGCGGGGGGGGGGGGAGCAATTTTTTCAGGGCCTAGGGGCGGCAAATTTGTTAATCCGTCACTGACTAGATGACCTCCTGAGGTCTCTTCCAACCCTAATCTTCTATGATTCTATGATGTCGAGTATACACTGTCCCCTGAATCTGCATTTCCTGAACTTTTAGAGGCGGCAGAACCAGAACTTGGCTTTGAATCCAAATTTCCTTCTTGGCCCCTGAATCTGTAACGGGCTGGACCCAAACAGTTTTCATATCTAGATGGAATCGTAATTTTGCAGCTCAGGCCAGTCTCTGCATCCCGGCTGCATATGGCTGCTATGAGAGAGTAAAGCCCCTTGCTCTCCATGGACTGTGGGAGGCTGAACTTGACCCAAGCCTTGCTTTTTTTCCTTCGCAGCTGAGAGAGAAGGCAGGAGTAGGCTGAGACTACACCTAAATTCCCCTGGCCATCAACCCCTCCCTTCCACAACTCACTCCAAGATTTTGACTCAGTAGATGCCTCAGAATACAAATAAACACCCTGCACCTGGAGTGCTGCAGACCAGGAAAAGTTAAAGCTTTGCTTGGCCTCCCTTTTCCCTTAGTTTTTTCCGCTCATCCTGTTGCTAATACCCAGAAGTGAGATCCCGTCGCTTCCGCATGTTCCCCTCTGCACTGCTCCGGTCACAATGACTCCCTCTCCTGATGTCCTTGGAAAACTTTCCAGAGGTTTGACTGAGCCTGTGGGTGCCAGCTTCCCCTCATTTTTTCCTGTGGATTAAAGCTGCTGGATGGAAGATAAATCTTTTTCTTGTCAGAAATTTCTTTTTTTAATCAGAAACTCTTCTGCCTCCCCAGCATGAGGGGCACTATGCCGGGAGGAGTCCTGTGCTGCTTTCTGCTGGGTTGTCTCTTTCAGGAGAGCTTTGGAATCACCAGAAGATACTACATTGGTGCCGTGGAGACGGACTGGGACTATGTGCACAGCAGCCTGCTCTCTGTGCTGCAGGCACCAGCTGGGTAAGGCCATTTGTACTGTAAATGTTCCGACTGTGATGTGATGTCCATAGGCAGCTCTCATCTTGGCTTTGAGGAAGGTGGCACCCTGCATCACGGTGGTGATGATGCCCCCAAGGGAAATAAGGCAACTATAAAATATGTGTGTAAATGCAGCTGTATGTACATGAGTGTGTGTGCATCTGTTTGTGGGGGTATATCTGTTTGAATGTGCATGAGTGCATCTGTGCATGTGTGATTTAATCTGAGTGTGTGCATGTGTGTGAGGGCATTTTTCTGTGTGCATATCATATTGTGTGTGTGTGTATACATGCAGACACACACAGTCTGATTCTCCCAATGTCTTGCACATTACATCTTCACTGGTGTCTATGCAAAGTGGATGTAGAATGCTCCCAGCAGTGCAGGTGACTCGAGAATTTTGATTTTCTAGAATCCTCACACCTGCTTTGCACTCCATTTGCACAGGTGTAAATCACTGCACGTGGTTCACGGCAGGGAGAATCAGGCCCACAAACTCACTCTCGCGCACACTCAGACATACACATACATTCATCCAGGCACACACACAACACAGTGTAATTAGACACATGGATTAATTCTGTATTTGCTCGTGTAGCCAGGGAGAACAGCTTTGATGATGGATTTTTAGGTTGCGGTCATGTAGGGTAATTATTATTAACTATTACTTGTCCTATGCATTTTTCCATCCCAAATCTAGTTCATTTATTTGTGACTGAGACCTTGTATGATAAGAATTGCTTCTCCAGCTGGTACCAGCTGAGTATCCCCTTCCCTCACCCTGCTATCTAAGTAGGGTTCTGATTTGCTTTTTGATGAGTTAATAGCTGTGGACTGTGCTTTCCCTGTCCCACAGGTTATAAATGATATCGTAGTGACACCTTTAGTTAAGGTTGGCCATCACTTTCCCTTAGAACTGTTTTCAGTTGCTTATAATTTTGCCAAACTGTAACTGGGCTGAAATTTTTCATGCTTGGTGTCTGCCTCAAGGGGAATATTTTTAAACATTTCAGCAGATGTGGTTTGGCCATTTCCAAGAATGAGATTAGGGGGAAATATGTTGTTTTGCCAATGTGAATGAATTGATTGTAAGAATTTTTTTGAGAAGTTCTAGCACCCGGGTACTTTGGAGCAGGGACAGGAAATTTGACGGGGGAGTTGCCCTGTACTCAGGGATGTGCCTTTTGCTTTTCCTGGGAAAATCTGTCCAAATTTGGCCAAGTCCGAGTCAGTTTGCACATGCAGTTTTCACATGTTCTGTAGAGATTTGTTAGACTTTGACAGCTAAATTCTCCAAAGATGCCATCTGCATATGCACCATCCCCCTCTGAGCGACTGAGCATGCTCCATTCAGGGGCTGCAGGACTCTCCCTGCAATTGCTATGCCAGGCTGCCCTGGCACCAGGCACCACAGCTGTGAGCAGGGAGGCTGTGCCTCCTGTGCGTTCAGTGTTCCCCCTGTTGGTGCCCAGGCAGCATGGAGGAGGGAGTGGCCTGAATGCAGAGCGCTGAGGAATTGGGGTGGAGAATGGGGGAACACAGGAAGGGGGGATTACAGGAGCCAGAAAGTGGGGAGAAGTAGTGGGAGACAGGAACAAGGTAGGGTAGGGAATGGCAGTAGGGGAGGGGATTGGATAGGAGCAGAGGGAGGGGTGGGGGCTGGGGTATATCGGAGGAAGGAAGATAGGAGCAGATGGGGGTGTGGAGGATAGGGGGCAGAAGAGTCTCCCATCACTAGAGCACACTCCCTCCAGAACCTGGAATTGAACCCAGGAGACCTGAATCTCTCCAGTCCTCCGCTGTCAGCAGATGTCTGTAAAACCCACCGGCAGAGTGTGTCTCATCCCCCTCTGATGCCTGGTCCACATACTCAGCCTGCTATTACTGTCAGTTACTCTACTAGCTCAAGTAGCAGAGGTCTGTGCCAAGGAGTTAAAGGTCTGAACACTGCAGCTGACCCAAGCTGGGGGTCAATAGGCTTTCAAGCTGTTTGCACAGTTTCTTTCTCTTTTTTAGTTCTTTTTCTTGCCTATTGTAATCCTTAATTCAGCCCCTTTGTGCCTGATACCTCTTTGATTACATGATCACACAATATTTTTTCCAGGGACTCCTGCCTCATTCAGTGCACAGGATGGACCAGCTCTGAGGATGACTCAGGGTTGCGTAGAGAAGAAGGCTGTAGGACCTCTGCTTCATTTGTTGCAGAAGTTGGAAGGTTTGTGATGAATGAGGCAGGAAATTGCAGGAAGAGAAAGGAAGGTCTCATGATGAAAGCAGTTGAATGCTGCCGTGGAGAACTGGATTCTACCCCTACCTCTGCCATCCAATTCCTATGTGATGCTGGGCGAGTCACTTACCCCAAATTTTTCACAGGTGGTCACTAATTGTGTGTTCCTCATTTTCTGGATGCCTGACTTGAGACCCTGGGGTCTGATTTGCAGAAGTACTGAGCACTCACAGCAACAACTGAGGTCACTGGTAGCTGTGCTTTGAACACATAAAGTGCTATAAAAATGCTAAGTACTCAGAAAAATCAGGGTCTGGGTGTCTCAAGTTAGGGACTCAAAATTAGTGGACACTTCTGACAATATTGGCCTTAATTTCTCTGTGTCTCAGCTCCCCTTCTGTAAAATGGGGATGATACCACCAAATCTCACAGGGGTATTGGGAAGATAAATTCATTAATGTTTTTGGAGCAATTTGATACTATGGTGAGACCACCTTAGAAACTCCCAGGAGGAAATTAATAATAAGGCCTGGGGCCATACACTGAATGAGGAGAATAAAAAGAAATATTGAATATCTACCCATTCACTGAATGAGGCATAGGCGCTGTGAAAATGGGACTATGTGATTATGAATTTAGATTGTATGGTGGTGCAAGGGAGCCAAATTAAGGTTGCACAGGAAATCTCAAGTCTGGCCTTTCCTCACTTTTGAGGGCTTAACGTTGCAACTTAATGGTCTTTCAGCATAGTTTGTTGGATGTAATATATATTGACTTCAGTGCAGCCAGGCCACATTGCTGGGATTTTAAATCTATGGGCCAGATTCTGTTCTCAGTTAAATCCAGAATAACACCACAGACTTCCATTGTATTCCTCTGGGTTTTTGCTGGAGCAAGAGAACAGTATATGGTCTTCTAACTCTTATCACGTTTATTCAGTGATGCTCCAATGATGATATGGGAATTCATTCCCCACATTACAAGGGGAAACCCATCCTGTCTGCCATAGTGACTGCAAAATCAAGGAAGGTTTTTGGAATCACTGTGTATTTGGAAAAGAGGGTTCAGCCTCCTGAAATGTTTTATAGCCCCCCTTCCTCCCTTCTCTATTCTCCCACTGTCTCAACTTGAATGTCACTTGAGAATGTTTTCTATCCTCTAACCATAGCCTGTTCCTTCTCCCTCTATAGCATCTCTATAGTCTAGGGTGACCAGATAGCAAGTGTGAAAAATCAGGACAGGGGGTGGGGGGGTAATTGGCACCTATATAAGAAAAAGCCCCAAATATCAGGACTGTCCCTATAAAATTGGGACATCTGGTCACCCTGACCCACCCTCTTCTCCAGAATAAACAAACCCAATTTTTTCAATCTTCCCTCATAGGTCATGTTTTCTAGACCTTTAATCATTTTTGTTGCTCTTCTCTGGACTTTCTCCAATTTGTCCACATCTTTCCTGAAATGTGGCACCCAGAACTGGACACAATACTCCAGTTGGGGCCTAATCAGTGCGGAGTAGCACGGAAGAATTACTTCTCGTGTCTTGCTTACAATACTGCTAATACATCCCAGAATGATGTTTGCTTTTTTTGCAACAGCATTACACTGTTCACTCATATTTAGCTTGTGATCCACTATGACCCCCAGATCCCTTTCCACAGTACTCCTTCCTAAGCAGTCATTTCCCATTTTGTATGTGTGCAACTGATTGTTCCTTCCTAAGTGGAGTACTTTGCATTTGTCCTTATTAAATTTCATCCTATTTACTTCAGACCATTTTCCAGTTTGTCCAGATCATTTTTAATTTTAATCCTATCCTCCAAAGCACTTGCAACCCCTCCCAGCTTGGTATTGTCTGCAAACTTTATAAGTGTACTCTCTATGTCATTATCTAAATGGCTGATGAAGATATTGAACAGAACCAGACCCAGAACCAATCCCTGCGGGACCCCACTCGTTATGCCCTTCCAGCATGAATGTGAGCCACTGATAACTACTCTCTGGGAACGGTTTTCCAACCAGTTATGCACCCAGCTTATAGTAGCTCCATCTAGATTGTATTTCCCTAGTTCTTTTATGCTTCTGAGAGTGCTGATTGGCAACCGATGAAGTTACCCCTTCTGGAGGCAGGATGACTGGAAGTGTTCACCAATTACACTGGTGGCTTCCATGGCCCATTTGGGGGTTTGAGTGGGTGCCTGAAGATGTCTATGCTCTGTCTTCTCCCGGCTATGTGTCTGAAGGACTTTGATGGCTGAAACAGCTGATACACTAGCCTGCTGCTATCTAAACTAACTTCATCTAATGGAGACACTCAGAACTTCTTATCTGTTACTTTTTCTCCTTGTTTCTAATTCCTTCCCTGCGTTCCAAGAGACTAAATCTATTTGGTGACTCCTGATGGGTGACAGGCATCCCCTTTCCTGGGGGTGAATGGAGTGGGGAATGGGGTCTCTGTGTATCCTATCAAAGCCTTGAGAATCTCTTCTCAGCCTCCAAGCCTTTTGGCAAAGGAGGACTGGTAATTTAGGTCTTTAGCATGACAACAGTGCAGAGTGTTTACCTTGGCTGCCTCAGAGTTCTAGATAAGGAAGCCTAACAATGCTGATGAAATGTTCCAGGCGCTATCTGACTTCACTTAGTCTGCTCTTAGGGTAAGACTTCCACTGTGATCTGATCTGATAAGAAGTCCTGCCAAAAATGCTTGGACATCCAAACTCTTACTTCACCTCTGATCCAGAGCCAACCGGACTCTCCTTTGAATTTCTGGATTCTGCCCTGTTAATGATGATTGCAGGGAATGCAAAAGGAGCATTTGTGCAGCAGCATCATCATCGTGCATAACTGACTCCCCTTGGGCACAGTATTTAAGGACCAGAATCTATGCTAGTTTCCTGCTGGTGCCATTCCTTTGGCCTAGTGGAGTGGCTGCTGTATACAGTAGTATACATGAGATCAGAATCAGGCCCTACAGCTCTGAATGCTTTTTCAGTTGCCACCAAAACCAGATTTTCCTGGCATAAAGATTCAAATAGTCTGACTCATTTCAGTGGAATGACCAAAGCCTTTCATCTCCAGGGTGCCAGCTCAAATCTGGGACACATCACCCAGTGAGTGCAAAATGGTACAATCTAATGACAGTACTGTGGCTAATGTGAAATGAGTTTGGTGATCTCAATTGCCAGTGGGCAAGGAGCAACAGAAATCACAGCTATAACTGGAACTAACTGGCCAGCTCAGTAAAGAGGCCATTGACTGAATAAACCGTGGAGACTAAATTCATCTCATTTTCTCCAATCCGTCCAGACCAGGTTACAGGCATATTGGCTGGGTGGCATGGAGATGCTTGCACTGCTGCTATCTTGTTCTGTGGATTCAGGAGACAGTCTTTCATCAGTAGAGCTTGGGGAAATTTTTCAGACGTATAGTTCATTGAATGTGTCTATAACCCTGGCCCTTCCCAGTTTTCTGTGTCACTCAATCCCCCTCCATTTCCCCTTTAGGAAAAATTAAGCCAGCTAATGTTATTACAAATGAAGGATTAGTCATAAGGGGAGAGAAATCTCTTCCATTTCTTCAAGGGGAAAAATAGCAACTGGTTTGTGTTCCAAAGAAAACATGCTGCAACAATCAGTGAGAGCATTCATTACTGGAAATGGTCTGTGGGCTGAGACTGATAAGGCAGCCTCTACAATCCCTGGAGAAATTCAAAGCTTTGTTATCCTGAGAAACTTACTGGATTTCTTCTGGATAATGAGTTTGTTAAGCAGCTTAAAAAAAATCAATAGTAGGTCTAGGTGGTGCAGTCAGTGTGCTATAAATCATTAAAGCTGCCTTCCATCTCACAATGAGATAGCATCCGATTGCTAAGTGACCAGGGTGCAAATCCTAGTTAGGGTATAAATTAAATGAATTTCAGGACCTCACTCTAATCTCTAAGCAGAATTCAAAAATCTATCCTTGTCCCCTGCCAGAGAGGATGAGAGCTGGAATACTGTACTGCCAAGGCATTGGACACAGGGCAGGGCTATCTGGAGTGCCAAAGACTGTATATGCAGGTCAGAAATGACGTGCATAATTAACAGACTTCAGTATCTGAATACTCCGCATCTAACCTCCCTCTCCTGAGCAAGCTCATTGGGAAGCTCACCAAAGCTCACCTCCCCATGAGAAGGTCTGACACTTTGCAACCAGTAGAGGGCAGACAACCACATACATGTGTTTTGGCAAAGTTCACCGTGTGGAACTGGCAATGAAAAATTCTGTGCCTGACAGCCCCTCATTGCAAATCAGCTTGTTTCTGTGCATATACTGGCCCCATTAGGCTGCAGCTCCATGGCTTAGCATGTGGGGGTTGCAAGGGCTGCATTATAACTAACCTGAAAGAAGTTGATCTTTTCAAAAATAATTTCTACAAATAATATCAATGTTTATTTTTATGCATGTTTTCTATTTTTATCTATTTACATTTTCACAGGAAATTATGGGGTGAGGGTCTGGTAATAATTATTTAATGATGGTAGATGTTGAGAATAAAACATGTTAAAGCTCTATAAATGTTAGAACACAAATTGTCAACATCACATGTCAAAATATACAAAGTAAATATCCTTAAATGAAACTCTAATAAGTTCTCAAGCAGCATTTTTCTTACTTTGCTTATCTGTACATTTTGATTATTATCAATGGAAATATTTTGGCATTGGTTTGTGTGAGTACGTTGAAATTGACATTTACTGACATTTACCCATAAAAATCTAATCCTTCCAACCCTAATTATAACCCAGTGGTAAATTCCCAGTCAAACTCAGGGCCCCATTGTGCAAGGCACTGTACAAACATAGGAAGACAAGGGCTCTGTCCCCACAACCCTATAGTCTAATGCATGAAGGAAATCCATGATTTTAATCCACATGTCAGTCATTATGAGGTTCTTTCTCTTTGGATGAAGAGGGTCCTTATGAAAAGCATTCCACAGCTGAGCAGGTACATTATGAGCTTTACTTTTCTTTAAAGCATGGGAGACTGGCTCCTACAGAAAGAAGGGTGCTAGATTAAATGGGCTAGGTGCTCTGAGCTGGTACAGTATATCTGATGTGCCTGCAGTTGAAAAGAGGTAAACATAAATGTTTGAGGAAATCTGGCAACCATGGGCCCTTGTATTATGCAGGATAAAGGATCACATAGAGGTTATGTTTCTTAGCAAGCTCTTACCACCTCAGATAGATAGATTCACATGTTCACAATCAATCGATCCATCATACTCATCAGTGGATCTTGTCAGCATGTGTGTATTGTATAAAGTGGTAAGAAGTCTCATTATGATGCATCTTAATCCAGAATGACTCATCATGTTATGTTATTACAGATAACTTAGTAATAACATTTTAAAAACTCATGCAGCGGGTATTAGGAAATTTACAGGGTGTATTAGGGCAGGTATTGACTAGAACTGACACAAGGGTGTGATATTTTGGGGACGAGGGAGGAAAGGGGCATTTGTAAACACCTTATGGATGGATCTGTACAACCAGTGCTAATTTTTTCCTTCTTTAATGCAGAGCTTCAGGGGTCCAAGGCCAAAAGTCACCTATGTCTGGCATTTCCACTCGGTACAAGAAGGCGGTGTTTGTGGAATATACTGATTCCTCGTTCATGCAAACTAAGCCCAAACCAGCCTGGATGGGTAAAGAGAATGATTGTTAAATAGTCTAATGATCTATAGCTTTATATACATCTAATGGTCTTTATTTATACTAGATAGTATGGAGAGGAGAGTGGTACAGGAACCTAGACAGATATAGTTTTAACTGGGGATATACTATATCATATCCTACAATGATGAAGATAGATAGATAGATAGATAGATAGATAGATAGATAGATAGATAGATAGATCACCTTTCATCCCAAAGAATCCCAAAGCCCCTTACAAATTATACATAGCGATCACTTCACCCACCATCAAAATGCAGCCATCTATTGCAAAATATAGTAATGACTTGCAATGCACTGCAACATTAGTTTTGCAGCATACCAGCAAGTTTAGCATGATGAGGCAATGGGGAAGAAATTACCCAGGGAACCAAGCTACCCTCTGAACAACACAAACCTGGTACAAGAAGGAGATGCAGTATCATCTCAACTCAATTTTCCTTGGTCCAAGTCAACATTTCCACTTTTTTCCCCCTGCATAGTAACATTTCTGAGCTTTCACAATTTTCAGTTGCTTAAAAAGAAACAATTCTTTTAAACCTTAAGATGTTTATTTCTTAGTGAAAAAATACATGTTTTCCTCTCCAACTGATCTGGTTTTTGCTCATCCTTAGCATGATGGACAAGCTTGGCAAGAAATCTATTCACATGCCATGTCTTGCTGGGTGCAGTGTTACTGTAACTGTGTTGGTCACTCAACTTGTCTTCCTCATATCTTTCTGGAGTCTTTTGGGGTCTTTTTTGACACAATATAGGTTGAAGTCAGTGACATGTAGCCTCTAAGGTTATTAAAAGTGCTCAATAAATTGAAGCCTCTTCAAGCACATTGCTAAATTATATTCCCTTTACAGCTGTGCTGATATTGCTGTTATTTTAAAGAGTGTTTTTTCTTTAAGGAAAACCCCGCAATGTTTATTTTCAGATAATATTTTTCTAGCTCCAGAGGACAAGTGGGATCTTGTTTCCTTTGGACTTGGGGGTCATTATCCAGGGTTAAAATCTTCAAAAAGCTCCAGTCCCATTTTCAGAACTGAGTTAAGCACTTAGGAGTCTAAGGGTCTGTGCACACTGCAATCAGAGGTGCGACTGCAGCATGGGTAGGCATAGCCAAGCTAGATTTGGTCTAGCTAGCTCGAACACCAATAGCAGTGAAGCCGCAGCTGTGTGGGCTGTAAAAGCCATCCTGCAACCCTGGATATGTATCAGGCAACTAGCCGGTACTGCTGCAGCATCTCTGCTGTTGGCAGCCAAGCTGGCTAGATTACAGCTAGCTCAGGTATGTCTACACATGCTGCAATCACACATCCAATTGCAGTGGAGACAGACCCTAAGTCTGATTGAAAGTCTATGGGACTTAGGCTCCTAAATCAGGTGCTTTTGAAAATTTTACCCTGCGTCTGAGCTTTATATGCTAAGAGCACAACCCCTTCAGTACCCTCTCAGAGCCACAAGGATCACCCTCAATTTGCTTTTTATTTCTCCAGTCTCCATAAACACCTCAGGATGCTGTGACACGTGCTCTGGCTCTGGAAGGCTGCACATGGCTTCCTGCCAGTGTCCTCCCTGTCACACTGCCTTAGTAACTAGGGAAGATTTATACCACATCATCCTAACTGACCCCTGCCTTTTGGGACAGTTTGGCCTGGGACCTGCAGAGTAACTCACATTCTACTCGTGACATGTTCACTCATAGACTCACGAGTACTAGCCGGGATCGCCTGGCTTTGCTTCAAGAGCACGTTACGCCGCTGTAGTAGCATCATAGAGTCCAAGGCCAAAAGGGACCACCAGATCATCTAGTCTGACCTCCTGCATAGCGCAGGCCACCATCCCACCCAGCACCCACACACTACACAGAATGTCCATCCAAACACTGTACAGAACTGGAGGCTGCAGGAGGGGGGCTCTCTCTCTGCCCCCCAGGGTATCCTGTTCAATTCTGCCTGGAGAACTCCGATGACTCCATGATGCCTCCATGATAAGATTATGACGGATCACCTGCGATAGTAGGGACTGGACTTGATGATTCAAGCGGTCTCTTCTCCAGTCCTATGTTCCTAGGCCTCCCAGTGTGATGTCCCCCACCCCCATACCTCTGGCTATTTCTCCAGTTATCAAGCGCCACACACTCCTGGGCTTCTATTGTCCCTCTCCAGGATATGATCTACACCCCTTGTGTCTCTGTTTTTAGCTCAGCGGGTTATATGTACAGCAGTTGCCCTGCAGTGTTCTCGCTCTTTCAGGTCTCCTGGGCCCCACCATCCGAGCCGAAGTCTATGACACGGTGGTTGTTACCTTTAAGAATCTGGCTTCCCGCCCTTTCAGCCTCCATGCTGTGGGTGTGACATACTGGAAAGCATCAGAGGGTAAGTCTGGCCTCTTATCTCTGGCTCTGCAAAAGCTCACACAGTGCTTGTTTGCAGGAGGGCAGAGATATGGGAGCAGGGAGCTGAAGAATATCGTGCTGCATTCAGAGCTAAATGGAAAAGCAACCTTTTTGCCCAGGTTTTCCCATCATAAACCTCATTCTCATGGATGCATTAAAAACAAACAACAACAAAACCCCACCTTACCACCCAGCGAGATTCCTGGTGGCAGGGAAGAGGGAAAGAGAGAGAGCATTGTCATATTTTTAACTCCTGGTGGGTGTTCAGAGACCACTGATTAGGGCCATAGGCAAGTGGGTTGGGTAGATAGATGGATAGGTGATCGGATGGTTAAGGGAAATTATCACAGGAATTCTAGTGCACCAGTTTGAAATCAGCAAAAGTCAAACAGAAACTGTCCATCCAGTAACAAGCTGGTTTAAACTAAACAAGTATTCAGATAATGAACTAACTTGGCTATTTAACATTGATCTTCTGTTTGCACTAAAACTAGCTGTCAGACAGAGGTATCAGATGGTAACCAGCTGAATCTGGAGAGAGGCACAGAGAATGAGATGAGGTAGGGGCTGCCCAGACTGTTTTTAAGAATGATAATAATAAAACAAAGGGCAGTTGTGTGGTGACAGGTCATTGGTGCAGTGGATATGAGGTCATCAGTGACAAATGGGCTACTCTTTTGGCTTTAGGGGCAGGGTATAAGGATGAGACCAGCCAGGCTGAGAAAGAAGATGACGAGGTGGATCCTGGTAAGACCCACACGTATGTCTGGGAAATCCTAGAAGACCAAGGACCAACAGAGTTTGACCCGTCATGTCTGACCTACTCCTACTTCTCTTACACTAACAGCGTGAAGGACATCAACTCTGGCTTGATCGGAGCCCTGCTTGTCTGCAGGCCAGGTGAGGGGCATGGGGAATCGGAAAAGTAAGTGGGTGGTTTAATCCAATCAACTGCTTAGTATTTGGTCATGACTGAAAAGAAAACTGGAATCTTCCTTAAACTGAGTATGAAGCAAAGGCAGGACCCCTGGGAGGAACAGCATCTGTTGTGGACTGACAGATTTTCTGGTTGACACATTTTCCAAAGGGTGCCTTCATTCATTCCCAGTCCAGAAAATTAACACCCTTTCGAGTGCCATGCTGGAAATAACTTGGTCGTCTGTTTCCCTCAAAGAATTTCTAGTATTTCCCAGAGATTCCAAAGCAGTTACTGAGGTAATGGTATCAGGGTGTGAATGTTTGTCCACCTTTTTAAATGCTTTCACCTATGCCATGATTATTCAGTGTAAGTCTAGGTGCTTTTTCACACAGATAAGTTGATTTTGTAAGACCAAATACAGATGGGGCCATGCCAGCATGGATTTAAAGATCACACACAGATGATGTAGGATGTGTAGTACCAAGCCAAATTTAGGATACTCTTGCCTATTCTATGCACGATCCTTTTGCCAGAATGGAGATTGACTAAAACTTGGTTCCCAATAGTACCTGAAGTGCATAGGAGCAAAAAGTGATGCCAACATAGCACAGACCTAGATAAGATGAGCTATTTCAGGTGATTAAATAAAATCCTGTATGGCACAAGAGAGAGTCAGGACAGGACATATTGAACTATCCCTTCAGTACCTAGTCCAGGGAGCCTTTGTGGCAGCCTTTGCTTTTCCCCTAGCAGCCTTTCTCCTTAGGATCACCAGGCCACAGCACTGGCTCTTCAGATAAGGGGACTTCCTTATCACTCCATGCACTGGACAAAGACCATGAGCAGTGGCAGGCAAGAATTAGGCTCCCTCCTGAGTACCCCTCCCAGATCAGCCATGACAGCACAAACCCACGCAAGCCCAGGCAGTGGCTTCGCTACCTCCAAGAGGTTGAACAAAAGGTCTCCAGGGGAAGACTGAGATACAACACCGCCCTTGCTGTTTCTTTAACAGTGGCATCACCTCTTTCTCTCCTCTTGCTCGTAGGAGCCCTGACCAAAGACGGAACCCAGGGCACGTTGCAAGAATTCGTGCTGCTCTTCTCGGTGATTGATGAAGGTAAGTACATGGTATGAGGGTGGCCAGATCCTGTATCCTGGCTTTAGGGTAGTCAGATTCTGCTGGTTGGGAGGGTTTGTGCCACATCTGTAATATTACAAACAAAGCCAGCCGAACGCACCTTAGAGTAGCTGGAGTTCACTGTCTGGGTGTTTCCTTCTTTGATGTATTTATTTGCTTTTAGGCTGGCAGAAGGTGCTGGATGGGCGGCCCTGGAGAACAAAGTCTCTTTTTTTTGATTGGCTGCAGAGCTGCCTCCTGAGCTGAGTGTGAACACAGTGGGTGTGTCGACACTGCAGTCGGAGGTGTAACTGCAGCACATGGGATAAACCAGAACTAGCTTTGATCTAATAAGCAATGAATCCACAGCAGCGCAGGCTTGCTGCTCAAGCACATACCCAGGGTCCTAAGTGAGGTTGGACAGCCCAAGCTGCTACCCTGGCAGTTGTGGATTCACTGCTATTGTTACCTGAGCTAGCTAGACCAAAGCTAGCGTGGGTCTGTATCCCTATGCTGCAGTCCCACCTCTGACTGCACTCTAGATTCCCCACTCTGCCAGCCAGAGGGGTGAGACACCAGGACTGGTATTTGAAATCTGGTCTCCTGCATCACGGCTTTGGAAGATAACCTCCACCCGGCCACAAGGTTCAGCGTACTGGGCCTCTGGTTTTATTCTCAGAGCGGGACCCTCATGACTCTAACTCACTTGATGATGTCCAGGTGCAAAGAATTTTTGCCGGCCCCTGCATTCCCACTAGCATATGGAAAAAACAGCCTTCAGACCACAGGGCAGTCAAACCCATAGAGGAAATCTAGATTGTGATGAGATTTACTGGTGCTGAGCAACCTCAACTCCTATTGACTTCAGTGGGAATAGAGGGTACTCAGCACTTTGCAATGGGAACTGAGCACCTCTCAGTATCAGCCCCTTACTACCCCAGATACCCCTGTCTCTCTCTCTCTGTCTCTCTCTCTATCCCCATAGACCCCCTCTATGTATCTATCTATCTATCCCCATACAACCTCTCTATGTATGTATGTATGGATGGATGTATGGATGGATGGATTTATCTATCACCATACACACCCACATATCTATCTATCTATCTATCTATCTATCTATCTATCTATCTATCTATCTATCTATCTATCTATCTATCCCCATACAACCCCTCTATGTATGTATGTATGGATAGATCCATCCATCCATCCATCCATCCATCCATTCATCGCCATACACCCCCTCTATGTGTGTATGTATGTATCTATCTATCCCCGTACACCCCCTCTATCTATCTATCTATCCCTGTACACCCCCTTTATCTATCTATCTATCTATCTATCTATCTATCTATCTATCTATCTATCTATCTATCTAATGCCATACACTCTTGTGATAAATGAAGGGGGGTAGCTCCCTTTTATGGACCCAGCCAACCAGTTAGCTATAAAATCCCTCTCAGTAGCTGTTCTCTACTTTCTTTACCTGTAAAGGATTAAAAGTCTCACTGCGATGCATAGGTAAAAGGAAGTGAGTGGAGACCTGACCAAAAGAGCCAATGGGAAGGCTAGAACTTTTTTAATTAAAACAAGACTCCCCTTTTGTCTGTCTGTTGTTGTTCTCGGGGAGAAGCAGACAGGGAGCAATGATGCTGTAGAAGCTTTGGGCCAGGTATGAAAAATCATCAGTATCATACCTAGAAACTACTCATCTAAAACCACAGATATGTAAGTAGATTAGGAAATGTCTAGAAAGATGCGATTAGGTTTATCCCTTTTATTTTTTATGGCTTGTGGATTCCTCTGTGCTAACCCCAGGTGCTTTTGTTTTGCTTTTAACCTTTAAGATGGACCTCAAAAGAGCTATTTTTAATGCTTAATTCTTGTATTTGCTCTTTTTAAATCTAGCAGTAGACTGAGTTTTCAGATGTATTTTCTTTCTTTCTTTTTTAATAAAATTTACCTTTTTTAAGAACAGGTTTGGAGTTCTGTGTCTTAAGAGGTTTTTGCACGTTTTTTTTTTTATTAGCTGGTGGCAACAACTGATTTTCTTTGTTTTTCTTTCTCAGCTCTTCCCCAGAGGAGGGTGTGAAAGAGCTTGAGGGTACCCCACAGGAAGGAATTCCCAAGTGCGCCTTCCTGGGTTCTCAGAGTAATTTTGCACTTGGGTGGTTTACCAATCCAAGGTCAGAGAAAAGCTGTAACCTTGGGAGTTTAATACAAGCTTGGAGTGGCAAGTATTAATTTTTAGAGTCCTTTCGGGCCCCTACCGTCTGCACTTGAAGTGCCAGAGTGGGGAATCAGCCTTGACAACTCTCTCTCTCTCTCTCTCTCTCTCTCTCTATCTATCTATCTATCTATCTATCTATCGCCATACAGCCCTCCCCCCATACACCCCCTCTATGTAATCTAACTAGCTAGCTATCTCAGGGAATTGGAATGCACACATCATCACAATAACCCAAGTGCTAAGGCCCTAACCAAGCAAAGTACTTGGGTACATGCTTAACTTTAACTTGTCCTGCTGACCTCACACGCTGCAAGTCATGCATGTCCTTGAGTTGCTTTGCTGCATCGAGGCCTCACTAATTAGCACCCAGAACAACAGTGCGTAGGTGCTGTGCTGCAGTCACTCCAAATATACCGAAGGCAGAGCTCTGAAGGAGCCTGTCCTTCACAGAAACATGCTGGGCCCAGGACATCCAACCAAACAGGATAAATCAATCAGAATAAAAAAATAATGTTTGACCAGCAGCCTGATTGCGGCCTGGAAAGGCCTGGCAGCATGGCCTGGCGCCCCCAGTTCAGGAGAATGAACAGTCAGGGGACCGAGTCCCAGCGTGAGGGGGCTCTCACCCGAGAGAGCACTGCTGCCCACTCCAGGATTGAAAGGCTCCAGACGCTAAGGCAGATCTTGCAGCAGATCACACACCATGAATTGCATTTGGCTAAAAACTCTCCCAGCTGAACTTCTTTGTCTCTCTCCCCAGGGAAGAGCTGGTACCCAGAGCCCAACCACACAGGAACTCCTCGGCCCTTGGCTCAGCTGCACGCTATCAACGGCTATATCAACGGCTCTCTGCCTGGTACTGGATGCTGAGGAGTGGGGGAAGGGAAAGGAGGATGAGGGAGAAGGGGGGTCTAGGAGCAGTGCAGGAGGGAGATTGCTTAGAGTGGCACAACAGGGTTATAGGGACACCTGAAGAGAAGGGATATTTAGACTGGGAGCCAAGAAAAAATTCCTGAGATTGAGATCTGCTAGGCTGTGGATTAGCCTCCCTAGGGATCCCTTTCTCCCACCTTTGTCTGTCTTGTTTATTTAGCCTGGGAGCTCTCCAGGGCAGGGACTGTCTCCTACTAGATGTTTGCACAGAGTGTAGCACACTGAGCCCTGCTTTTAGCCTTTCCGTACTATACTAATGAATGGGTGGCAGGCTCAGCGCTGGGGATCTCTAACACTAGAGTAGAGGGAGCATTGAGGAAATAAAGCAGGGGACAATCCAGCACTGACCAGGGATGGAGTAGACAACACAGCAATATTTTATCTGGATTCCATCTTGAAGGGCCCTGTCACACTCCCATGATAGTTAGCGGCAAAGTGCCCAGGTGTCTTTACCGATGCAGAGTCAAGAATTGTACCCCAAAAGTCTGCCTGAGGAAAAAGCAGGGGGAGAAGTGAAGAGGAACAGCAAGTGTTTCCAGATGGAGAGTCCTTTCCATCCCTAATTCCTACAGGCCAGAACTTGAAGTCCCTAATCTGGGCCTGACCCCATCTCCCATTAAAGTCAATGGCAAAACTCCCATTCACTTCAGGATCAGTCCCTCTTTTTTTTGCTCAGTCCTTACTCCCCTGGCCCAGATGCTGAGAGGTGTTGAGCATCTGCAGTTCCCAACAGAAGTCAGAGATCCTGGCATGACAGGTTCCCAGAGCTTAGCACCAGTCAGGGGTTGGTCCATTGGTGTCTCTGGGTGGACTGGAGGCTATAGCTGTGTGATTCTATGAGCTGTTCTCTCATTGGTGCATTTCCCCTCCCTTCCTGGCAGATCTCCACTTGTGCCAGAAAAGACCAGTCTATTGGCATGTCATTGGGCTGGGTACCGCCCCAGAAGTGCACTCTATTTTCTTTGAGGGCCACACATTCTTGGTGAGGAGCCACCGGCATGCAACGTTAGAAATCTCACCTGCCACCTTCCTCACGGCTCAGACCATGCCCACCACCAGCGGCAGGTTCCTAATGTTTTGTCAAATCCCGGCCCACCAGCAAGGTAACATCCACCAGCCATCAGACTCGGAGGGGTCAGGAGAGAGAGGATGGGCTGGAACCAGAGATGTGTGAGGTGACACGACTCACAGCTCCCTCATGCTCAGTTAGACTTGCCTAGACCCAGTCACACCGCTTCTATTGATCTGCAAGGGGATCTAAGGTTGGTGTAATTGGCACACTGAGGAGCTGAAAGTGGGAGTGGGACTATTTAACTTACACCTTTTCGTAGGCACCAACTCCGTGGGTGCTCTGTGGCTGGAGCACCGACAGGAAAAAAAAAAGGGTGCTCAGCACCCACCAGCAGCTCCACCAATCAGGTCCTCTCCCTACCCGCCCCCCCCCCCAGCGCCTCCTGCCCGCTGAGGATCAGCTGTTCAGCGGCATGCAGGAGGCACTGGGGGGGAGGGGAAAGAGCAGGGGCAGGAAGAGGCAGGGCGGAACAGAGTGGAAAGAGGCGGGGTGGGGCTTCGGGGAAGAGGTGGAGTCGGGGCTGGGCCTGGAGTGGAGCAGGAGCAGGGTTGAGCACCCCCTGGGAACTCAGGAAGTCGGCACCTCTGCACCTTCTTACCCCTGCCTACTATTTTTCTTGCTACGGTCCTCTCTTCAAGCCATTAAACTTGTGAGATTTGCCATCTTGGACTCCTTTAGGCCTGGGGGAAACTCAGAACTTCTACTGTTGGTTACAAATTGATGAATGGATGTGTGAGTCAGGAAATAAGCACATCTTAGAAAGTCTAACAGGCTGTAAAATTAAAGCAGTCTCCTCTCCCTTACACTGGATAAATCAGGAGTAATTCCATGAATGCCAGTGGTATTATACCAGTATAATACAGGTGTAAGAGGGAGGAGAATTACAGAGGCCCACTTGGAATTATTTAGCATCATCTCTGAATTTGGTCCAGAATCTTTCCCAGATTTGTTTTTTCCTGTGTTATTTCAAGAAGCAAAAAGAACACCACAAATTTCTCCAGAAGGCTGCAGCAATTAATTGGAAGCTAACCCAGGCCTCAATGTAGAGTTTGTGTTATAGAGCTCCTTAAATGATCATTGGTATAATTAATTCTGTCTTTGCAGAGGTAGTGGCTGTAATGCCTCTCCCATCTGGCTGCACTGGAGTCTGTTGGCTGTACATTTGTCTTAAGTCATCTATGGATACATACCCTCCTCTACTAACCTATCTAATTCCTCTCCTAATCACTCTCATCTGTCTCTCCACCTCAACCTACTTACCAAGACAGATACAATATGGCTAGATAGCTGTATGTCCTTCTGATGTAGAGGCAGGTAAACTGGGGATACTAGTGAAACAATATCCAGAGCTGTGAGTGAGTGAGACAGACAGACAGACAGACAGACATTGATGTTTCTGCCTGGCCCATTTGAATCCAGCTGGCATGGAAGCATACATCAGTGTGGAAGTCTGCCTGGAAGAGCCCAAGATGAAGATGAGGCTGGCCATAGATGCACCAGATGAAGACTATTATGATGACAGCTATGATCTGGACAACACAGTGATTATGTTTGATGAGAGTGACTCTTCCCCCTCGATTGGTGCACGCGCTTTCGCCAAGCAGGAGCCTGTGACCTGGACTCATTACATTGCAGCTGAGGAGGTGGATTGGGACTATGCCCCAATAATGCCCACTTATCTGGACAGGTGAGAGCATGTTAGCATGGCCAGGGCATGGGGTGAGTACAGGCTTGGCCAGCTGTTCCCTTTTCCCCCTCTGAGTTTTCTTTCTCTTCCTCAAATCACCATGAAGCCTCAACCAGACCCTTTCCATTAGCAGCTTACTTCTTCCTCATTACATTGAGGAATTAGGCTCAGGACAAGAAGAGAGTGGGCTAAGTTCTTCTCTCAGGTATACTGCACAACCTCAGGGGAGGGAGAGCTGAGTTTGGCCCTTATATTTAAGCCATAGTCCTTGCTGCTGGCAAATGGTAGGCTGAGCCATATAAGTCACCAAAGCCATAATGTGGTTTACTTTCTGCCCATGAAACCTGATCTAAAGGGAACTGTTGTCATTAAGAATCCTATCTGAGGGTGTATTAGATTAGACAATACCATCAGCATGGCAAAAAGGACTACCCCAGAATAAAGGCTGGGTGAGCAATCTAATATAGCCCGATGCAGCACACGCAGTACCGGAGCATGAGGCTCTGTTTGGTCCCTTGCCAGAGGCTGGGAAAGTTGTGGAAATGACAGTCAGCTCCTGGGAGAAAGGGAATTGTTTGATCTACTGTACCAGTAGTCACTAACTTTCCACAAGCCACTTACCAGTAGCACAGGTAGAGTTCTGGAGGTTGCTGTGTGGTACTAGTCCTCTGAACAGAGGGTTCTGTAGTTGGTGCTGAAATACCCAGCCCACCTTGCCCTCTTAACCTGTGAGGGTGCCATGGTGGGCCACTTTCTCGGGTGCTACCGCTCTGCTGGTTTCAATGGAGATACACCAGGGATCCCTTTGGCCCTATATTTTTGCAGCTGAGAGATGTGATTGCATTGTCCTGAGAGGATGGATCTGTACCAGATACAAGACAAGATTAGCCCCTAATGATGCTCCACTTCCTTCTGGGTAGCAGTAATCTGAGAATTCTATCATAGCAGTGTCTTACTCAGCACTGCCTGGTAGTGACAGTTGTCACCAGTCATCCCACTCGCTTTACTCACGCAGGCTTGCTTGGGTATTAAGCAGGGTCACAGGGTTCTGCTTTCCCATGGAGAGTCTCAGCCCAGCCCCCAAAGGACAAGTATCAACCTCTCAAAACTCACTATCCCAGTTAGCACTGACTGGGCCTCTTGTCTGCTGGGAAGCCGAGGGCTGAATGCGCTAATAGAGGGGGTCCTTCCAGATCAGGGTAGTAAGAGGACACTGCCTTGGCCAAACAAAGGAGTTTACTCGGCCATGTGATTTCAGCACCTCTGGCAGTGACCCCAGCACATGCAGGCAAGTGCCAGGCTCACTGCTCTGCTACAGCAACCAGTTGCTGCCAGGACAGGACACCGATAACTAACCTCTTGTTATTAAATTGTGTAGTCAATAGTGTGACCACACTTGGGTCTGTTATGAAATAGACTCAGGAGCCCGATAACCAATATCAGCCAGGTTTATTGCTAAAAGCCAATACCAGAAAAATGGTTCAATACAATACCAATTTCTGGGATGCCGTATTGTTGTTAAATTCACCTTACATAGAAGGTATGCTCCCAGAGCTACACATTTCAGCTGGTAGTATTTATAGGATGATTTTAGAGGTTACAAACCCCTTCACACTTCACTAAAACCCAAACATCAATTTGTCCCCATTCCCCATTTTTCTGTACCTTCTTTACTAGCACTTCAGATACTTATCCGAGAAAGTATCTGTGCTAGGGCAGAACATTAATGGATTTTGCCTTTGACAAGTTTCCTGTTTTCTAACTCCAAAGCTGACTTCAGCTTTGCAAACTGTTATGGGATACTTAGCGTAAGTGACCAGGATTATAGAAAGACATAGGCCAATTTAGGCCATATAACTGCTAGAAATATATATATACAACATAATGTTATATTGATATTGTGTGCTTAATGCATATTAATACATGTGGTGTGAATAATGCATATTGATAATGCGAGATCGTTCTTAACGAGCAGCTTTACAGCCTTTTATCTTTTTATCTATGCAGTTCATTACTTCTTCTCTAAACTCCAAATAACGGGAACTGCTAGTACCATTTTATACTTTGGGTATACTATGATCATGGTTTTGATATTTTTCCTTTTTACAGGGACGATTGGATTTTTTGCCTGCTTCTGGTTTGTTAGTAAGATTTTCAGTTAGTAAGATTAGCCCAGTGTATATTGGTCAACAGTGTCCTACAACTGCATCTGGTGTAGGCTTCCTCTCTTATAGAAGTGATAGCCTGCATTTGAATCCAATCTTAGGGTTGTGGAAAAGTTGTATTTTGTTGCATTGTTTTTCAGGGCAGGGACTTCCTTTTCATTCTGTTTCTGTACAGTGCCTAGCACAATGTGGCCCTGATCCATGATTGGGGCCTGTGCGCACTACCACAATAACAAATTTATTATTATACAATTATTATTAATAATAATGATGGTGATAATAGTAAAAAAACAGCTCCTGTGCCCTCCACCTAGGCTCACTCATTTCTCCTTTCCCTCTCTCCCCTGTAGAAGTTACACAAGTCAGTTTCTGGAAGCTGGTCCTCAGCGAATTGGTTCAAAGTATAAGAAGGTGATGTTTGTGGAATATGAGGATGGGACCTTTAAGAAGCGCAAGGTATCAGATCAACGTGACACAGGAATTCTGGGACCTGTCCTTAAAGGAGAAGTTGGGGATCAATTTACGGTAAGAGAAAGAGAGAGACGGCTTTCTGGTAAGAGGGATGGGAAAGGTAAACTCTGAAGATTCATTACTGTTCTTCTTCCTGGTTCCCTATTCATGCCTATGGTCCGACACAAATTCTTTACTGAGTCCCTTGTAGTAGCTAGTGTCCACCAGAGAGGAGGACCTTCTTTCAGTTGCTATTGAAATCTAGAGGTAAAAGCCTCATTGACTTCAGTGGAAATTCATGTGGGATGGATTTGGCCCAACGCTCTTGA
Organism: Platysternon megacephalum; assembly: GCA_003942145.1. Lineage (NCBI taxonomy): Eukaryota > Metazoa > Chordata > Testudines > Platysternidae > Platysternon > Platysternon megacephalum. The sequence goes on along the minus strand of QXTE01000555.1, from coordinate 137,367 downwards.
CTTGTCTTTAATGCAATCAGCTGTGCTTAGTAATCATACTAACCCATACATGGTACAGTACGTGCCTTCCAACACATTCTTCTGAGACATATCTGTCCACTTCCTTCCTTGAGTCTTCTCCAACTATGTGTTGATTGCACGGGTAATTTAGGATGTACAGTACCTGGGGGAGGCTGCTTTATACGCACAGCCTATCTCACTGTACTCTTTTATTAACCGGCTGCTTGACTTGTTTATCATTACCAAGAGGCAGAGTGGGCTTCTGGTGAGAACAGGTTATGATTCAGCGGATTCTAGTTCTAGTCTCTTTGATTTGCTGTGTAGCTGACGGCAAGGAACTGAGGCCAAAGACTTCAAACTGGGGTGACACTTATGTCCATATTTATTTGATTGGGCGGATGTTCAGAAACACCACACACCCACGATTGCATATGAGGCAGATGGCAGTTGTGGGTGCTCAGCACCTCTGTGAATCAGGCCACTTACTCAAGTCTCTTATGGATTCAGTGTCCAATTATGGGCACCCATATTTTAAAAAATCAGTCTCAGCCACTCTGGGCCTCACTTTTCCCATCTGTAAAATGGGTCTAAATAATATTTCCCTACCCTCTAATAATTCTGCCATTTCCATGCTCTTCCATGGACTGACTGAAACTGGGACCTCAAAGAAAGTCAAGGTCATAGAGTTTAAGACCAGAAGAAACCCACTGGATCATCTAGTTTGACCATCAGCCATCACAGGCCACCAGCACCCCCACACTAAACCCGACAACTGAAATGAGACCAAAGTTTCACAGCCCACAGGAGACTAGACTGTTATGTGCCACAGACAGAGAACAGGAGGGACTGAGGTGCACCAGTGCCCGAGGCCCCCTGCAATAGCAAGGCAAAGTGTGCCTAAGACCAATCCAGACAACATGGAGACACTGCTGAAGATGAATGACCATAAGGAAAGCTTTGAAGACACAGGGCTATAGAGGGCTAAGTGTTATTGTTGTTTGTTATCATTTCAGATTGTGTTCAAGAATCTAGCAAGTCGGCCTTACAACATCTACCCTCATGGGCTCACCAGCATAAGTTCCTATCACCCAGTGAAGTCTTCTGAAGGTGAGATTGGCTGAGGAAGGTCACTGGAATTTAGCAGAGCTGTTGGCAAAGATCACATACCTCAGAACAGGAAAGTTTGGTGAAGCCCGCAGTAAATGGGTTGTTTTACCTATTCTAAGTACTTGGGTACTGATGTCCCCCGAGACTGTATTAACTCTCGAGGAGAGACTCCTCTGCACTGTGGAACCTTCTCTTTGAGGGAGGTTTTGGGGAAGGGGCTGACAGGAGAGGTCCTGTTGATCAGGGAACTGAGGGTCAGCCACAGGGGTCCAGGAGGCAGTGTGGAGGCCTCCCTCATGCAGATAGCTCTGGCCTCTCTAGGGCCCCCAAGATCTGAGAAGATCTGCATGTTCTGGAGTCCAGATCTCCTGCTGCTTCCACTGAGAGGCCAACCCCGCCCCACAACGGCAGAATTCAGAGAAGGTTGCACAAAGGGAACCTCTTGGGTCTGCAATGAGGGTCACTCTATGGTCGCATGTTCCCTCATGATGCTTCCAGACAACAGGAACCGATCCCTCTGCTGCTCTTCATCAGTAATGGAGGAATCACCGAGCCTCAGACATTCTTGTCTTTACACAGGATTTCTTTAGCATATCAGATCATCCAAGTCAGTATCCTCCTCTGGCTGTGGCTTTGTAGGAAGCTTTGTAGGAAGGAAATACCCACTGCCATAATGCACCTTCCAGTGAGCGATGCCGTACACATGCACTGGGGAAATTCCTTCCCATCCCATGCACAGTGATCAGCACATGTCTTGTATATTTCACTTTCTCCTCATTCCCTGGGCATTTCACACTGACCAGCCCTTCCAAAAACCTTCCTGGAACCACACAGCTATAAAATGGGTTTTAAATGGTAGCTTAAAGCAAAGTCAACTAAATAAACTTGCATGGTTCTAAAAGTGTTTTGAATGATCAATTGGCATTTATCACAAAATTCCTTAACATAAAACACTGCTTTATTAGCAGTGGTGTAGTATGGTAGTGACATGGCTGTCAGCTGCAGTGTTTTGAGCCATTGCTGTAGGATAATGCAATATTTTTATTATATAATCAATACCTAGCTCTTTTCAGCAGTAGATCTCAGAGCATTTCACAGTTTTTAATATATTTAGCCGCACACAGCTGTGTGAGGCAGGGCCCTGCTATTATCCCCATTGTACTCATGGGAAACTGAGGCACTGAGCAACTTGCCCCAGGTCACACAGGAAATCTGTGGCAAAAAGGTCTCCCAAGCCCTCAGCTAGTGCCCTAGCTGCTGGACCACCTGATTGGGGACAGTGATAATCACTAATCCTCCTCCTTCTGCCATTTTACTTAATACAACCACCCAGTTATGCCACCTTCCCAGTGACCAGTACCCAAATCAACAGGACTGCTTCGCAGTCAGGTGCTGCTCAGTGGACTGGAATCTTACCTCATTTATACCAGTGTAAATCAGGAGTAATTGCATGGAAGTCAGCAGAGTAACACTGGTGTAAAACTAGTGTGAGGGTGGAAGAATTGGGCCCTTTGTGGCATTAGTGAAATACTCCCTGGGCAGGAATCCTCCATTCTGATGCTGCCAGGATGAGTGAGCTGGGCACATAAGCGCTCTCCTGCTCTGCTTTAGTTTGGGGTTTCCCTCTGGTTCAGCTTATCCTCCTGGTACTGCTTCTTGTTTTCCTGTGTGCAGTTGCTAGGTTACCATCTGGCCTTCCAACCACTGCTGGGCTGCCACCTGGTGGGAATCTTTGGGAGACACTGTTTACTTAGGTATCAGAGGGGTAGCCGTGTTAGTCTGGATCTGTAAAAGCAGCAAAGAATCCTGTGGCACCTTATAGACTAACAGACGTTTTGCAGCATGAGCTTTCGTGGGTGAATACCCACTTCTTCGGATGCAAGTAGTGGAAATTTCCAGGGGCAGGTACCTGTTACTTAGGAACCATCCTGATTCCTGGGTGGGCATCATGCAGCTTCTGTCTCGCACCTCTTTCTTTCTTAAGGATTAAAACTATCTAGGACAACAATCGCAGTGCATGAACAAGCTCCTCTGCTGCTGCTTCTAGCTGGCATGGGAACCTCCAAGAAAAGGAGAGGAACCAGTGGTTTCAGGTTTCATAAAACTAGCTCAGATTTGCAACCCCCTCTTTTTTTGCCCCTCTATGATTTAATTTAAGCTAGTGCTTTCCTCCAGGACAGCTTCTGTTCCCGGCTCAGCCACTGACTCACTGCATGACTGTGGGCAAGTCACATCCATGCTTGGTGACTCCATTTCCCCAGCTATAAATTGGGCAGAACACTCACCCATCTTTGTGGGATCTCTGCCTAACGATTATTGTACCATAATTTAAGGGTAATCAATTAAATCCAAGTTTTTCTAGCAACTTGGGCTCGGCATTAGGGATGGATGAGCCCCCTTCAGAAGCATATCGGGCATAAGCAATTGCCCTGAGCAGGTATCATCACTGTATTTATTTGATGTTAGCGTTTTCTGTCTTCTAGCCAACCTTCTTTTCTCACAGTTATTCTGTATTTGTCTGTCATTCTGCCCTTCTCTGCATCACTCTTCACCCTATCTATTCCCTTGCCATTTCACCTATAATCCCCACTCAGCATGACACAACCCAGATAAATTTGAGTTCAGATCAAACTCAGCCCATGATATTCATAAGTGGTTTCAAAATTAGGCACAAACCTTCCCTGGCTCCGTTTGGCTCAGGCAAGTACTAGCACCTCCAGAGAAGTCTTCAAACCTTCCCTCCATACTGTACAGGCCTCTTGGGTTTGCAAATGTGGTCCTGATTCAGGAAAGCACCTAAGCGTGTGCTGAACTTTAAGCACATGTTTAAGGCCCAGTGCCCTTCCTGCAGAGGAATGCTTTGTTGGCTCATGGCCTTGGGCTGGAAGTGTTGTGGGATCAGGCTTTCTCATGAGATTTCAGGAGCTCTGATTGGGGTTGGGCCAGCAGTCCCCACAAGAGAAGCCTCAATCCTGGAATCTAAGCACTGTTGCTTCTGGACCTGGATGCTTGTTCTGGACCTTCTGCTGCTTCTACAGGATGCTTGTATGATCTTGATTCCTACTTGTCCCATTCAATCCCTTCCTTCCTCCAGCCCATTTTATAAGTAGGATTACCCCCTCCACCGAATGCCCAAACCTAATGAATTGCTCTTGGGGGTTGTCTGTTACCAGATAAAGATGTGAAGGATATACCTATTGAGCCTGGCCAGTCATTCAAGTACAGCTGGAAAGTGACAACTGAGGATGGGCCGGCTGGCTCAGATCCTCGCTGCCTGACCCATTTCTACTACAGCTCCATCAACCCAGTCCAAGACACGGCCTCGGGGCTAATCGGCCCCCTCTTGATCTGCTCTAAAGAATCGATGGATCAGAGAGGGAATCAGGTGAGCTCTTCCCTTTCAGCGTAACCACCTGCCATGGCGGAGGTGGAGGTGTGGCCAAAGTGTGCTGGAGTCCCATTCCTTTCCTGTTGGAGCTGCAGGACAAAGCCATTGCAGTGCGACATAGTGACACTGCACCACAGCTTCCCAACATTTGAATTTTTCCATTGTGATAATGCATCATTGCTTGCTAATTTTTCATCCTTAGGGACAGATCCCAAAGCCCTTATGTAGGCAAATCTCCCATTGGCTCACGTGGGAGGTTTGCTTGGCTAAAGGGCTGCAGAATTTAGTCTTTACTCTCCATGACACCAATATTAATCAGAACTGACAAAACCTGTGTCTGTTCCCTTGATTTCAGTGCAGACATATGGTTACCTGCTCTGGACAGCTGGTTCTGCTGTCAAGTGCCTGGTAATATATCCATATGATGGGTAACTTACATTACTAAGGGATGCCTTTATATCTGAGATCAGAGCTGATGTTACAGAAACACAGCAGCTGGGTTATATGAAATGATTCATATTGTAACTCACACCTATGCTCTCCTGCCACTGAAAGATCTCAAGGATTCTGAAATAATAATAATCCCTAGCTCTTTTCATCCGTAGATCTCAAAGCACTTTACAAAGGAGTCAGGATCATTATCCCCATTGCACAGATGAGGAAACTGAGGCATGGGGAGGGGAAGTGACTTGCCCAAGGTCACCCAGTAGGCCAGTGTCAGAGCTGGGAATAGAACCCAGATCTCCTAAATCACAGTCTAGTGCTCTATTCACTAGGCTGCACTGCCTGAGAGGAAACAGCCTCATAAGTGCATAGGTCACTAACATATCCATGGCACCAGGTGCATAGTAGTGTAGCAGCAATATTAAGAGCGAGGGAGTGTGTCATAAGGCATGACCACACCATAGCACTCCTTTTTGCCCAAGCATAGCACTGCCAGCACTCCCTGCCTCAGTTTCCTTCCCTGAGGTAGATCTCCTCAGCTCTCCAACACAGGTCAATGCTGGAGATGTGGCTTAGCCCTCCAGCCACGTCACAATGAACATGACCCCTTCCGGGGTAACAACAATCCAGCTAAAAGTCCCAACAAACAAAAAGGTTCTTCTGCCCTCCATGGGTGTGTCTTTAGCCCACCATTAGTGTCCTGGTCCCAGCCCCTTTTTGGGTTACCTTGGTGTCTTCCCTGCTCCAACACAGGGCACTCAGCCCCAGGCTGGTGCCCCTGGAGAACCCGGCTTTCTGCAAACCCTGGCTCACGGCTGCACATCCCAGACTGAGCTCTTTCAACCCTTTGATGAGGCCCACTGTCACTTGGCCCCCTTAGTCCTGCCTCCTCAGGCTGGGAAGCAGCAAATCCCTTATCGCACAGGTGGGGCTGGTCCCATCTCCCCAGAGTATCACACACCCTGTTCATGAGACAGAGTATTTGTTTTTGTTCTAGTCCTATCTCTGTGTCCCTGAGCAAGGGCCCTATCCTACAGAGTGCTGACCCCTTCAATGTCCTCTTAAGACACTGGGAGTTAAAATTAATGAGTTCTGACAACAAAATCTATTGACGTTTTCTTAAATCCCCAATACATATGGTCAGTGACTGGGCTTTTGGCTACTGCCAGGGTTGTGTTGGTGTCAGTGAAGGTAGAATTTGGCCCCAAAGGTTCAGACGTTTGCTTTGGATGAGCATCTAGCACGTGTCTGCTCCTCCAGAGCGCACTCCTGGGCAAGGAGACTTGCAAGAACAAGCTTTCATGGCACATTTCCAGTGCTTCTCTTTGGGTTGAGGCATGAGTTGTGCTTTCTGCAAAGAGCTTCTCCCAACCCTGGTTGTAACATGAACACAGAGCAGCTTCGTGCTCAGACGTGCTCAGCCTGGCTGCTGCAGCTCACTCTGGAATCTACCATCTCTGAACTCATGCTGCCTACAAACTGTGAGGCTCTAGGTTGGAGTTTAGCAGCAGCCATATGCCGGATACATGCACACACAAGACGTGCAGCCACAGGACTCCACTAGCTGGCTGCGAGCGCTGTCATGCCCACTGGCTCAAGCGACGTGGGGGCAGGCCAGAGCAGGAATCAAATGTGCGCACGGTGATGGGGTAGCAGCAGGTCAGTCTGCATCAGAGGCAGCCAGGACAATGGTCAGAGCTCTCTGGGGGTCAGTAGGCAAAAGATCCAAGCCCAGGGGCTGGGTCAGTGGGTTGGGGAGGTGAGGTCAGGTGAGGCAACAAGGCAGGGTTGGGAGAGGCAGCAACCAGCAGACAATGGTCTGTTGCTCAGACAGCTTCCTCTTCCTGTTGGGACCTTTCTATAGTCCAGGTACCCAGGGAGAGTGCTCCTGTCCATCCAATCAGGGGCCCATAGGCCTTTAGCAATCAGGCTGTTGGTCAGGGCAGGGATTAAATGCATTGCTGGGCACAGCAGCTAAGGCTGCTACCTGGTGGGCCTGGGTGCAGTACCAACATCCTGCCCAGTCTTGGGTGATAGTTGGCAGGCACACTGTGACCTCTGAGTGTCAGTTTACATCCAGGCCAGAGCCATCCCAGATTATGAATAACCCCCTTCCTCTGTGATTCCCAGATGATGTCGGATGAGACGAGGTTTGTGCTGTTTTCGGTCTTTGATGAAAACCACAGCTGGTACCTGGCAGAAAATATACAGAGGTTCTGCACAGATGCAGCTACTGTGAACCCCCAGAATCCTGAATTCTATGCCTCAAATGTTATCCACAGTGAGTATCCCAGGGTGGGAGCTGTAAGTGGAGGACTGAAGGAAAAACCAGGATTATCCATACATAAGGACCTATCTTACTTATTGGCTCAGCACAGTTATGGTAGATCAGTGTTAGCTGATATTAGCTAGCAATGAATGACCTGATCTTGGGTTCTTTCTTGAGTGTAAGCTGGTCATGACTGTCCTGATCTGGGCTCCTTCTGGAGGGGGAATGTGATCAACGCCTGCTTGTTGTCAGGGAATGAACTGAAGTCTTAACTGTATTGTCACACCCAGCTAAAATATAAAAGGTTAGCCGCCATGTGAGACCAAAGCACTGATAAAACTTCTCACACCCTATGCCTCTTCCAGGTATTAATGGCTACGTCTTTGACAACCTGCACCTGAAACTTTGCCTGCATCAAGTGGTGTACTGGTATGTCTTAAGTGTCGGTGCCCAGACAGACTTCCTGTCTGTTTTCTTCTCTGGAAACACCTTCAAACACAACATGGTCTTTAAGGACACGCTCACCCTCTTTCCACTTTCTGGAGAAACCGTCTTCATGAGCATGGAAAAGCCAGGTTAATAACTTTAGTTGTTTTATACATTACTGTGCCCAGCTGCTGTGCAGTATATGTTAACAGAGACAGGTCAGCATGTTCCATCAGGAGCATTTTACGTGCATGAACTGTAGGGATCAGCTAGAAAAATAACCAGCTTTATTAAGAGAAAGAGATAAATTAATCAGAACTCAACTGAAACTGTAAATGGTAATTCCAGGTGCATCTGGTTCTGCCCTTCTCCCTCCCCTCCCCCACAACAGAGCTCCCCAGCTAGCTATCAAGTTACATCATCAGAACAGGTTTCAGAGTAGCAGCCATGTTAGTCTGTATCCGCAAAAAGAACAGGAGTACTTGTGGCACCTTAGAGACTAACAAATTTATTTGAGCATAAGCTTTCGTGGGCTACAGCCCACTTCATCAGATGCATAGAATGAAACATATAGTAAGAAGATATATATACACATACAGAGAACATGAAAAGGTGGAAGTTGCCATACCAACTCTAAGAGGCTAATTAATTAAGATGAGCTGTTATCAGCAGGAGAAAAAAACTCTTCTTACTATATGTTCCATTCTGTGCATCTGATGAAGTGGGCTGTAGCCCATGAAAGCTTATGCTCAAATAAATTTGTTAGTCTCTAAGGTGCCACAAGTACTCCTATCATCAGAACAAACTCTTATGGTGTGGCTACCTTACAGAAGTTTACCATGTTTGAACACAGTTGTGAAGAATCAGTCTTGCTGGCCTGATGCTGACCATGACTTGGTGCCCAGTGTATAGATGAAGAAAAATCATATTCGGTATTGTGTGTGCTACCCACAGTCAAACCCTGCAGATTATAGCTTCAGAGAAGCACCTCATTTCCAGTCTCTGAAATCTTTCTTGGGTGTCACGTGTTCCAGAGAAACAACAGAGCAGAGCTGAGAAATACAACAGACACAGTCACATTTTGTGCCTGTTTTGGCCACTAACAAATGATGTGAAGAATGCTGAGATGTAATGTTATTGTGAAGTTACCCCTATAAAAACTCTAAATTTAAAAAATAGTTAAACTTTTAAACTTTTTTTTTTGAGCAAGGAACTTTGAGAGTCATTCCCAGAGTACTTTATTCAGGTGCCAGGGGCAGAAGCTGATTGGTCATTCCCAAAAGACTTTAGAAAAGCCACAACCACTCTTTTAGCCACTCGGATTCCCCACTTATGGAATGCAACAAGCAACCTTCCTTAACTTGCCATCACTACTCCTTGAGTTGCAAAACTAGACTGTTCCACTCCTACAGAATCCCATGTGGGATGGGTGATGGGACGCAGAGCCTTCTGCCTCAAGGGGACTGGTTTGACAAGGTAAATGCTGTTACCATCTAATGGTGATCTCATGTCTTATGTGAAGTGCCCAGATGGCTCGAGTCCCATTCCTAGTGGCAATAAAAAGCTACCATCAGCACTGACCTCCTTGTTGGCCATCTGAACACAGAGGCAAATTACTCAGGCCTTGATCCGCGAGGGTGGAGCTCTGTCTGTGCACAACCTCATTGACTTCCCTGGGACTATGCAAGGGTGTAAGAATCTGCCTGCATGGATCTGGCAAGATCGGGGCCTAAATGAGCCGGAAAGAATGAACACACCTTTCCCTTCTAGGGGCACCTCTCCGGGATACATTGACAAGGACAGTGTGGAAGAAGCACAGGGCCGGCTCCAGGCACCAGCGGAGGAAGCATGTGCCTGGGGCAGCACATGCTAAGGGGTGGCATTCTGTCCATTCTTGGGGCGGCACACTCCAGGTGCCTTTTTTTTGCTTCGGCAATCCGAGCAGCTTTTTTTTTTTTTTTTGCTTGGGGCGGCAAAAATGGTAGAGCCGGCCCTGAAGAAGCATATGCTGTCTCTGCATATGCTGTATCTTGTCTATAATAAATACAGGCCTTCAATCCCCAGGGCTGTCAATCTGGTACCTTTCACCCCCATCAAACGTACTTAAAACTGTATTAAAAATGGTTTTAAAAATACATCTGGACTGAGTCATGGTAGACAAGGTTCCACCACCTGGGAGTGCTGTTTCTATTCAATAATTTGTTGTTTGTTTCTTGTCAAAGTGATCTGCAAATTATTCTTTTTAAAATTAGGCTTGTTCCTTTTTTTTTGTTTCTTATCATTTATAGAGAAGGCCTTGAATTTTTTAAGTCAGCTGTGGTTTCCACTTGGTTTTGCAAGGCCAACATCATTAACTGTTTCACTGCTGATAGTTTTAGCAGAATTTCAGCTTTTCTGTAGTTGTGGGCAGAGCCTGGGTAGATTACCACCACATTTTTACCAGTACGAGTCATGCCATTGCATGACACTGCAGTGAGATCAGCCCAGCACAGCACATGTACGCAGATTTAAATTTTAAATAGCACCCAACATTCTTGCAGCCTTTTAAAAACTCAGAACAAATCTTACTGACAATATGTATGGCTGGAGAACAGACTATATTTAAGTGCTTAGTTGAGATTATTTTAAGTGTTTTTGTTCTGTTATAATGCATGCAAATTCTTCCATATACGCTCTGTCAAGTTTGTTCCAGCCTCCCAACCCAGTTTCCAAACGATAGTGCATCCCAACGTGCTGGGCCTATGGCTTTCTGCTGGTGTCAGGAAAATCACTCTTAGTGAGGGATGGAAATGCTGCTGGGGACAGTTCTGTGGAATGAGCCTAATTCCATCTGGCATCCCTTAGCATCTGGTGCATCTTAGTGCTGCAGTCCAGTTTCCTCCATATACATTTCATCTGTCAGTGTGTCTGCTGAGCCGTTAAAACAAGTCACTGAACAGCTTGAATGTAGTAACTATAATCCCCATCATGGATCATGGCTGAGATTGCCAAAGCCACACCAAGGTGTGTGTGCCCAGGTTCCATTGGAATGAATGACAACCCAGTGTCCACATCCTGTAGGCAATTAGCCCGATCTCAGCCCACATATTTAACTCAGTCGTTTAATCTCAGAGCTTACCTGCTGGCCTTTCTTCTTCCTCATCCCTAACCTGCCTGTCACACTCACTGGATCAGACACTCCCAGCGGCACAGGGAGTCTAGTCACCGACTTTTATGGGAGTTGGGTCAGGCCTGTTATAATGCCAGTGTGCTGTGCAATCAATGCCAGCTTCCCTTGAGCTTTTTCCTGTTTCTGATTTGAAACAGCCACATGGGCACTGGGCACTCAGAGTTGTGCTTGTGGCTTTAACCCTTGGCCCTTTGCCCACCCTGGAGAGAATAAGAAAGTGGCATAATTGTATTTATGTAAGTGAATTTAGAACGGGTGAATGGCACCAGCCTATTTGGTGACCAGGACCAGCACAGCCCCCCAAAGCAAGAGAAGGCCCTGTCCTCTCTAGTGAAGGAGGGGGGAGGGAACCCAGAAATCAACAGTTCATGGGGAGAATTATCTAAATCTCTATTAGAATAATCTAAATCTAGATTATTGTTATTATATCCAATCTTGGCTGTTCAGAGTTGACCAGGCAGGAATGAGCTGGTCAGAGCAGGGGGGTGGGAAGAGGGGCTTTGTGATAGAGGGGCTTTGATTTCTTTTAACTTGAGCAGGAGAGAAATGGTGACTGGGACTCAGGAGATCAGCATGTGCAGAAGACATTCTGCATCATAGGTTCATAGATTCAAAGGCCCTCCTGCAGAACATAGGCCAAAGAACTGCCCCATAATATTCCTGTTTGAAATAGAGCAGATCTTTTAGAAAAACTGCCGGTCTTGATTTAAAAATTGCCAGTGATCCACTGCCACCCATGGACAACCAACCAAGTATTGGCTCTTCTGAGATTTGTGAACTCAGATGACTGGATTCAAAGTCCAGAATGCTGACCATTATACCATAGAACCAGTATAGTGTATCTGACAGCACCAACCAAACCTTTGATGGGTTGATTCTGGAATCCCACTGGCACCTACATGTAAAGTTGCAGCTATTGTATTAACCACTTCATAGCTACTCTCCACTGAAGCCATTGTGACAGGTAAAGGTGATGGTACCAGGGATGCATTCAATTCATTAGGTTTGTTAGGGAGCATTAAAGCAGTTAAAAATCCTTGCCGGGGTTAATTCTAAACACTGCCAGAAATGTTGCAGCACATGGAGACATGCATGACAGGTGAACCCAGTGTGTGATAGATTTCAGTGGGAGTGGAAACAAGAATGTCATTGGCTTATGTCAGAAGCATTCTTAAAATACAGAGCTTGCTAATGAGGGAGCACCAGCTGGGTGATAACTCTTGAGATTTCCTGGTATGTTGGACTAACGCTGTTCTTTTGTCCTTTCCTGGGATAGGCGTATGGATGCTGACATGCCTGAATCCTGACTTCAGAGACAGAGGAATGTGGACAAAGTTCACAGTCTCCAAGTGCAACACTGATCCAGAACTGTATTCCTATGGGGAAGGTTATGATTTGATACCGGATTACTTGACAAATGAGGGCAATGTCCTTCAACCTAGGGGCTTCCCCAAGATTAAGAGATGGTGCAGGCTGTGTCTGAGAAAGCATCGTAATGTCACTTCTTCCGATAAGGAAACAGAGATGCTCAACCCTCAGCTAACACCCTGCTTGAGAAAACCCAGCCAGCCCCTCAAATTCAATAACAGACTTCAAAACAGCAGGAAGAATTCCATGGACCCCTCTTCCAACAGCACATCAGTGCTGTCCGATCTACATGGCCTTTCCCTATCTTCTCAAACAGAGACTAGCTTTGAGCCAATATCTTATGATTCCATCTCAGAAGAGGCAGGATTGTCAGAAATGATCAGCCCTGACCAAGGATTTGGACCCCCTTCTCCTGAAGGAAACTCAACAAGCTTAAGTGAAGTGGTCCATCATAACACAAGTTCAGCAAGAGCTGCAGCAGCTGGCTCATATCCAGAAGGAGATACTCTCTTCTTTGGAAAGCGTAGACCAATTCAAGCTGTAGAGATGGCTAAAGAGAATTTAGAGCTGCACAAGTTAGTAGACAATGTGATGTTCCAACTAACTGCTCCATTAGCCAACTCAGAAAAATTTCTTAAAGGGAATGTTACTTTGGCACAATTAAAAGAGTCAGCACGTGTGATGGGCCATCAGGAACCTTCCTTTAATGCTGAAGAAACTGGTCTTCAAGGGAATGATATTTCACTGCAACTGAATGACTCAAAACATGATTCTAGGTTTCAAGAAAGGATTCCATTACATGATGAAGAAATGCCTCTAGAATTGAATATTACATCTTTAAAGCCACACATACCACTGAATGATACAATAGCTACAGAAATGACTTCATCAACTAATGATAACACTTTCCTTAAAGGGAATAGTACTTCAGCATCATTAGACAAGTCAGCAGATAACACAAGTATACGTGTCATCACCTATGTGAACAGTGGGAAAGCATTTCTTAAAAGCAATGGTGCACCGATACAACTAGACACTAGGTTAGAAAATGACACCAGGCTTCAAGAAGAGGCTTCACTGGGTCTTTATGAAACTTCTCAAGAAGGAAAGTTAAATAGCCCAGCATATGGTACCATGCTTCAGGAGAACACATCAGCTACAAATGGAGAAGTATTCTTTGAAAAGACTGTAGAGAACTCTTCAAATGATACAGGAATTCAAAGGACCCCTGCACCACATCAGAAAGATCTTCTCCTTGGTAGGACTAACATTGCGCTGTTAGATACCTATGATACAGCAGATCTGAGGCTTGCAGAAAACCGTCCATTGGACCATGAGACAGGACAGGATAAATCTGGTGATGGTCTGGGTCTTTCAAATGTAGAACGCTCCTTGTCTGCAGAAAGTAGCATCAGGCTAGCCCCAGATAAACTTACCAATGGTACAAGCCTTCTAAAAAAAACATTTCTGGGCCACAATGACATTTTTGCCACCAGCTATGTTACTACACAAGAAAGCAATGAATTAATACTGGGAACAAAGTTTCAAGAAGCTACAGAAAGTGAGGAAATGTCTGAAATGGAGAACGTTGACTTTCTCAAATTAAATGTTATGGCTAACGAGAGGCAGTTCGAAAAGGCCCCTTTACAAAGCAGCAAAGACACATTTCTGAAACACAAGGTTACTGCGCTAAGTTTAAATGGGCCAACAAATGAAGACAACAGCTTATTAGATAATGAGGAAGTTTATCTCAACAGGAAAGTGCCTCCAGCAGAGCTAGTGGACTTGATAAATGGTACAGGTCTCCTGGAGGCCAGTTCATCAGACAAAGAAGGAACACTCCATAAAGGTAAGAGAATGGAGCTGGACTTGGACAGCCGGACCCCTGGGAAGCCAGTGCAAAGGACAGCTGTCAAGCCCTGTGATCAAAACTCTCAGGGATGCAGCACTCACGTAAAAAAGAGGTCCCTGGAATCACAGGGAACTTCACTGGAAGAAACAGAGGTGCAGCAAGGACTGGAGGATAAAGCCAGAGCATTGAAGGGAAGGCATAACTCTGGCAAACATACAGGAGGAATCGGAGCTGTGCTCAGAGGCACTATCAAGATAAGTTACAATGACAGAGCAAACCCCCTTGCTGCTAGGCCACTCTTGGTAGACACAACAGCAAGAGATCATGGAGCAACTGGCACTGATAACCCCACAGGATATATCAGGGGTGTGTCAGCTTCTCTTCCATACCATGCCAGCAGTCATGAGCCACCAGCAGTAGAGGGACACTATGACAACCAAGGTGAAAGTGATACAACTCAGAGAGGAGGTAACTCCTTTTTGAAGGTGGAAGAGGAGGAGAAAACTAGTGCTACCTCTGCCTATTCAAGTGAGAAAACTACCAAAGAGGAACAGGAGGTAGGAACTGAGGCAGACACAAAGCACACTGCATCCGCAGGAGAGCAAACGATGAGTATGGTCCCCATCTCAACACAGGTTGTGGGGCAAGTGAGTGGAATTGAGACACCTGCAGTAACTGCAATGCAGCGTAAAAGGGGTGTTGATTGGGAGGCACGTTTGAGCTTGCAGCCCAAGGGAAATGTGACAGATGGGGAAGTGAGCACCTTGGACCAGCTGGAGCTGAAGGAAATGTGGATCTTCGGTAAACTGCAGCAGGAGCTCGAATCTAGTGCCGTTAAGGACCAAGAATTAGGAACTGAATCTAAGGATTTTCCAGCAAGCAAAGAGGCCTCAGAGATCCTGACAAAACGGGCCTCCAAAGGAAACTATCCACTTCCCCAAGATGGCGTGGCTCTCAACCAGACCCTTAAAGGGGACCAATGGAAGCTGAAGCACAGCCACCAAGAAAATCAAGTGTTTAAAAAGGAAGATGCCATTCCCCTCTCAGGTAGTAAAATACAGACACCAGAATGGAAGAAGGAGGTGCAGGGGGTAGATGGGACACAGAGCAGCAGGGAAAGCATCAGCAAAGCAAAGAACAGGAGCTCCACTCCTGGATCTGAGGAATATTTTGACACCCCTAGAGAACCCAATGCCCTAAACAACATGGTCAAGTCCAACATCTCAATGCCCCAGAAGGAAAAATCAGACTATGATGACTACAGCAAACCCGAGAAAGACACTGACGAGTTTGACATCTATGGGGAGGAGGACCAAGATCTGCGCACCTTCACTGGGAGGGTCCAGCAGTATTTCATTGCAGCTGTCGAAGTGCTGTGGGAATATGAGAGCCAGAGACCCCAACACTTTCTAAAAGTGAAGTAAGTTTTACCAGACACATCCTTCCCCTTGCATGAGGCATCTTTCCCACCCTATTGATTGCTTTCCCTTCTATGGAGCAGCATGGATGAACAAAGCCAGACAAGGCTTAGAGATCCATCCAGGGTACAGGCCCCACCACGAGACAGACACTGAGTTCCAGCCCAGCCTGTCCTATTCATGATGCTCCACCCCAATAGAGTCTTGTCTTCCTCTTGAGTCCTTGATCTTCCTTCCAAGTGTAGCAGCCCAGCTGGCGGCAGTCAACTGAACTCTGCCCTGCTACCTGCTGCTCCGCTTTGTTGAGGAGTTCACGTCCTCCCTAGCTTGATCCCATAGATTCTGGCTCTAATGTGTCCTCCCAGTGGTTTGCAGTATCAGTTTGCCTTACCAAGTGAGGGGCAGGAGTTGGAGCTGCAGACTTAGTCATTGGCTTCCTATAGACCTGGCAGTGCTAAAGAGATGTAGGAGAGGAATGAGCATCACATTGGTCTATGATTAGTCCCCTACTTGACAGTTTGTCCACACTGCTGGGGGATGCCAAAGGGAGCATCCTCCGTGGAGTGCTGTGTGCTGTGTGGCTGCTGAGCTGGCCACAGCCATGTCCAAAACAATTGACTCAGAGGAGGGGCCAGTGAACCACCTGCGAGATGAAGATAGGGGTACTCTCAGCTACCACCTCTGCTCTCAGTCTGAATGCTACCCCACTTGGATTGCTCTCCAGCGTGGCTATGAGCACTAAACACTCAGAACCTAGAGAGGGTCCAAGACAGCGAAGGCTGGAGCTTCTGTAAGTACCTGACTGTACCTCAGCCCCTGGGCTTCTGAATGGATTCCAGTCAAAGAAGAGCTGCACCAGAGAGAATATGCCGACATGTAGAGCCCCGTGCTGATACAATTTGTATCTGCAAAACAGTCTGTGGATATAAAGCAGATAGCCACAGATTTGCAGGGCTCTATCGACATGTCTTGGCAGCTACATAGATCACTGTCACAGTCAGCTCATGCTTTGCCTCTTGAAGGCCAATCAGAGCCCTGTGGTGGCTCCTGGCTTGGCTCTACATCCAGACTCTCTGCCTGAGCAGGTATGTAGTGAGATCACAATGCCAATGGAGGTGCTCGTTTGGGGAGTTAGCCGAGGGACTAGAGCTGTGATGGGAGTCAGGGTGGAGAGAGGCATTAGAGCCCAGATTCCAATGTCCATGCCTCAAGCCTTCCACTCAGCAAGCCTGGCTGGTGCCTTCCCACAGGGTGTGGTCCTTTCTTGTTCTTGCAGGGGCCCAAGTAGGGGCTGGAGGAAGCCCTTCCAGCCGTACAAGAAAGTGGTTTTCCGAGGGTACCTGGACAACTCTTTCACCCAGCCCCTGGCACGTGGGGAGCTGGACGAGCACTTGGGAATCCTGGGGCCATACATCAGGGCGGAAGTTGATGATGTCATAATGGTGAGTCAGACTGAAAAGGAAAATCCCCATTTCCTTAAAAGGAGTTAGGACGTTCCCAGTGCAAAGCTGCCCCTCTTTAGTTCTAGGTGGGTCTTCCTGCTACCTCTTGTGCCAGGACCCGTTAGCACCAAAGGCCTGTCTTGCACCATAGGCTGGAGTTAGAAAACTGCCAATCAAGGGCCATGGCTGAGATCTGTCACATTCACTTTACATTCACATTCACATTCAGTTCCTTGTGTGTGTTGGTTCTCATTGTGCTGACAATGCAAGGATATTCTGTGGGGCATTATTATTTATGCTAACACAGTCCCAGCTCCTCTAAGGTGTTCAAGCACCTAACTCCCATTGATCAGCACCTAGATATCTGTGAGGAGCTGGGCTGTGGTACCCTGAGGCCCCTGCTGAGATCAGGGCCTCCTTGTGATGCTCAGACTGATAGCAAGAGATGGTCCCTGCTCCGAAGAGCTCACAATGCACATAGACAAAGGCTGGGAGGGGAAACCGAGGCACAGAGCAGTGAAGTGGCTCAGCCAAGGTCATTTAGCAGGTCCAGGTCACAGATGAGGGTCTCCTGATCACAAGAGCAGTCTCTGTAGAAACACCACATGGCACTTCAGGGAAAGAGCCTCTGAAAAGGCAGAAGGAGCAGGGAAGGGAAGAAAGCTAACTGGGATTCAGAATGGCTCCCATTGGAGACACACGAGTCCCCAAGTGCAATCAGGCTCTGATTCATCCTCCCTAAAGAGCAGGGGACTGAATTGAGGAACCGTGTATAAACTCAGGCCTTGCCTACATGGGCAAGTTGCATCAGTTTAATAGATTGCTAAACCTATCTATTTAGTTCAGACTCCTGTGTGGACACTCTTATTTTGGTTTAAGAGGGGCCTATTTCAGTTTAGCATCAACTTGTCCCAACTGGACTCAAGCTAAACCCAAATAACAGCATCCACAAAAGAGTTTGAAACTGGATCACCTTCAGTTCGCACCTTAGGCTAAACCATTTACTCATGCAGACAAGGCCTCTTTTCCCACACAGCTCCAGCTGAGCTGGGTGATAGTGCGAGTTTGGCTGGGCAGTGTGCAAAACTGGGACCCAGGCTGGGGTCCATTCTTGCTGACCGGCTGAAACTGAGTCCAAAGACACCCCCTAGTCCAGTGTGGATGAGACCTGTACTCATCATATGTATCAAGGAAGAGGGAAATTCTTAGCATATGTAATCCTTCTGCCAGGTGGAGCCAGCAGCAGCAAGGGCCAGGTTCAGTATCTAGGGGTTCCTTTTCACCAATACAACACAAAATCATCTCGAGCTTCCACCCAGTGACCTGGGACAATTACACAACACCCCCTTGGGCGCCTCTAAGAAGAAATACTTCCCCTCTCGCAAGCACAGAGTCTGAGTGTAGCAAAAACTTTTAATAAAAGGAGGGAAGTAACTCAGCCTTAATTTGGGAAAACCCCACAACTAGGGTTCATAAACATAAACCATGAGCAAAAGACCCACCCCCAAGTAAGTTGGGCAGTGTCCTTTTCCCCTCAGGTTCTTAAGTCCAGCAACCAAAAAGTCCCTTTAACGTGTCCGTCCCTTCTCTACACCCCACTCACAGTTGCTGTCCTTGGCCAGTGCAGCCCCAGAGTTCAGAGGTTCATCCACAGAGTTCACCTCCAACCCTGGGTGGAAGAGGGTATAAGGAGGCACCTTACATGCTCCGCTGCTCAGGCACTTGCTCATCACCCACCAGCCGATTGCCACACCTCTCTAAGGGGCTCTGCTCTGGTCCTCTCCACCAGCCACCCAGCTGGCCACTCACCAAGATGTCTTCAGGGCCCCCCACTTAACACAGCTCTCAGTGATTTCAGCTGTTAGTGCAGGAGCCTCACTGTTGGTGAACACTGGGCAGTCTCTTGCAATAGAGACACTGTCCCAAAGTAGGTCTAATACTTAGACCTAGGTATCAGTGATTTCAGCTCTGTAGCACATAATAAGACACTCAATTGAGTCTAAATTAGCTCTTTTATTATAGCAGAGAGAGAGAAAGGGTCAAATGGTGCTTAGGACCCTTAAACAAGACCTACACCACCAAATAAAAGTACTTATCCCCACCCTTTCTCAACTAATTGGGCTTTGGAATCCATGTCCCCTGCCTAGCGAGTGCTGTTCAGTTGAGGGTGAGTCCTTCCATCGGGGTATGCCAGGTACAGTTCTCCAGCCCTCGGTTTACACAACAAGGATAACAACCCTTTATTACTCCTGCCCCAATAACAAGGAGACCGGGGATCCAACACCAGCCACAAGTGATCATTTGGACAAGCAATCATAGAAGATTAGGGTTGGAAGAGACCTCAGGAGATCATCTAGTCCGTAATCACATCATGCTGAGCACCTAGGCAGGGTGGGTGTGTCCATGCAAACGGCATCAGCTCCTGAAGTCCTTTTCCACAGCTCACCACTAGATGTCAGGGGAGAGCTCATGCAGACTCAGGGCTGGTCCACACTAGGGGCAGGGATCGAAATAAGATACGCGACTTCAGCTACGAGAATAGCGTAGCTGAAGTCGAAGTATCTTATTTCGAATTTCCCGCTCTTACCTCGCGTCCTAGCAGCGCGGGATCGACGGCCGCGGCTCCCCCGTCGACTCCGCGAACTCCGCTCGCCCTGCTGGAGTTACGGAGTTCGAAGTAGCGCGTTCGGGGATCGATGTATCGCGTCCAGATGAGACGCGATACATCGATCCCCGCTAGATCGATGTCTACCCGCCGATCCGGGCGGGTAGTCTGGACGGGGCCTCTGCTTACGCATACAATAGGGGGTGGTACAACCCTGAACTGGTGAAGAAGAAAAGACCAGGTAGTATTGAGCCAGAGGCTGGAGCTGGGGGAAAAAGCAATGGCAAGGACTGGCCTGTGTTTGACTGACACTGTGGAGAAAACACACATCCTGCCCATAAAAACACATGTACCTTTCCCGGTGACTTCAGTAAGAGATGCACAAGCAGAACTGAGGCTAGGATCTGTCTCACTGAGCTTCACTAAAGAACAACAGCAGGAAGGTTATGGGGCATAGCCAGTGCCCCACCCAGGGAAGGAGTGTAGGCAGTGCCTCGGCTCCAAAATTCCCCCCACAAGGAATGTAACCCTTCTCTTTGCTTCTTTCCCCCCACGGTGCAGGTTAGCTTCAAGAACCTAGCTTCCCGGCCTTACTCCTTCCATTCCAACCTCTTGCCCTACCAAGGAGGCCTGGGGGAAAACAACACACCCAGCCATGAAGCGGTGCAGCCTGGCGAGCTCCGCGAGTACTCCTGGAAGGTGCTGCCCCAGATGGCACCCACTGTCAATGAGTTTGACTGCAAGGCTTGGGCTTACTTCTCCAGCGTTAACCTGGTAGGTGGGAACCATGTATGAGAAACCTGTTGGTCTCTCTGCTAGCCATCTCTGCCCTCAGCTGCCTCTCAGCCAGAATCCCAGCTCCCCTGTTCCATGCAGACCCAAGGGGGTTGGTGCCTGGGACACTACTGCATAGGATATTTCTGTAACACATTGATGGGGGCTTTCATCGGGCCTTTTGTGAATGGGTCCGAGAGTGTGTAGAAATAGAAACCTAGGACTGGAAGGGACCTTGATAGGTCATCAAGTCCTGGCCCCTGCAGGACCAAGGAACTCTAGACCAGGTGTTTGTCCAACCTGGTCTTAAAAACCTTCAGTAATGGGGATCCCACAACCTCCCATGGGGGCCTGTTCCGGAGCTTAATCACCCTGAGAGTTAGAAAGCTTTTCCTACCACCTGGTCACATTTCACAGGCCAGATCCTCAGACCCTCTCTGGCTGCTTGTGTGACCCAGAGGTACAAAACTTCCCCTGCTTTGGTGAGTCCTTAGGCAGTGCAGAGCCATGCAGGGGGAATGTCTGGGGCATCCTTATGACTGGCCCCATGCAGGCTATGGATAGAGCAGCTATCAGACTTAAAAATCTGGTCCTTCTCAGCCACAGACTGACTAATGCTCACAACATCCTGTACCATTGTCCAAAGTGTTTCAGGTGGGGCAACTGAGGCACAGCGGGACTAAGCGATTTGCCCAAGGTCAGGCACTGCGTCAGCAGTGGAGCTGGGAAGGGAACCCAGTGAGTCAGGACTATAAATCAAATCAGAGCAATTCTAAGTGTGCGTTCCTCCCCCATGTCAAATTGGGATCAGAGAGGGAGGGGGCTTCTGCCCCCTGCTGAAACCCAGCATGCCTCTACCACTCCCAGTGCCAGGCTCTGCACACGCCTTGCTCCTCTCCATTTCTTGGCTTTTCAGCTGTGAGTTGGGAGCGTTCATAGCCAAGGCCTCTTCACCTGTCTGTCTAGTCTGAGGCCGCACATGCTGTTGGAGTTGTGGTGGGCACTCACAGGGCGCTGCTGGAGTCTGACAGGCACAAAGAGAGCCATCCTGGGATGAAGCACATGCTTCCAGAGTCCTGCCTGACAGTGGTTAATGTTCTGAGTAGCCACATTGTGGCATTGTGGATGGGGTGGAAGTTAGGAGTGGACTCTACATTCCCATTACTCTCTGGTTATTTTCCCCTCCTAGGAGAAGGATCTGCACTCTGGCCTGGTTGGGCCGCTGCTTATCTGCCGCCCCGGCGTCTTGAGCCCTGCCTTCAGGAGGCAGCTGGCAGTGCAGGAGTTCTCTCTGCTCTTCACTATCTTCGATGAGACCAAAAGCTGGTATCTCACCGAGAACATGGAGAGGAACTGCCCACCCCTCTGCCAGATCCAGCCGGACGATCCTGATTTTAGAAGGAGCAGCTACTTCCATGGTAAGAGCTCCGGCTCCTCTACCCCCCCTACCCAGCCAGCCCATGTAGGAGGGAAACTCTGCAGGGGCTGCTGTTACAGCAGCAGTCTGACTAGCAGAGCTCCAGATCAAGGGCTCCAGAATCCCCTTCCTTGCCCATCCCCTGGATAACAGCAAGAGGGACCTCAGCCCACTCCAGCATGGCTGTTGCTGTCTGCAGACTTTAGAACATAAGAACATAAGAATGGCCATACCGGGTCAGACCAAAGTTCCATCTAGCCCAGTATCCTGTCTACCGACAGTGGCCAATGCCAGGTGCCCCAGAGGGAATGAACCTAACAGGCAATGATCAAGTGATCTCTTTCCTGCCATCCATCTCCACCCTCTGACAAACAGAGGCTAGGGACACCATTCCTTACCCATCCTGGCTAATAGCCATTAATGGACTTAACCACCATGAATTTATCCAGTTCTCTTTTAAACGCTGTTATAGTCCTAGCCTTCACAACCTCCTCAGGTAAGGAGTTCCACAAGTTGACTGTGCACTGCGTGAAGAAGAACTTCCTTTTATTTGTTTTAAACCTGCTGCCTATTAATTTCATTTGGTGACCCCTAGTTCTTGTATTATTGGAATAAGTAAATAACTTTTCCTTAACTTTGAACCACTCCCCTGCCACAGCACGTCCCAATTGTGCTCTTCTCCTCCAGCTATCAATGGTTACGTGATGGACGCACTTCCTGGGCTGGTGATGGCTCAGCACCAAAAGGTGCGATGGTACCTGTTGAATGTGGGCGGCACTGAGGACATCCACTCAGTCTATTTTCACGGGCAACAGTTTGCCATCAGGACGAACCACGAGTATCGAATGGGAGTCTACAACCTCTATCCTGGTAAGAGTTGATCCAGGTGCTGGGAGCTAACCTGTCTCCTGGAGAGGACTGACGCAGGAGAAGCAGGCATGCCAGCAGCCTAGCTCCAAAGAGTGCCCACCTAGCTTAGTGCAGCTGATGCACTCTGATTAGGGTGGACATGGCACCAACCTGACATCAAGGGGTACCTAAATAGACGAGTGCCTCTCAGCCTAAGAAATAGGCCCTGGAACCAAGACTGCCTCGAAGATGTGGATCCAAATGGCCGTTAGCTGGTGACGCCTTACTAGCTTTGAAGAGTCTTGTTCTGTTTGTCCAGCACTTCGCACAATGAGCTACTTGTCCATGACTAGGGCTCCTAGGAATGAGTGGTGGAAGTGCGCTAAAAGTGGGGGGGGCCACAGGCGCCCAAACTATGGCCCCATCCCAGTGCTGTACTACCCCCAGGCCCAGCCCCCGCACCGGCCGTTCCCCCCCGAAGCCCTACCCTCACACCGTCCCTTCTCTGTGAGCCCCCGCCCTCACACTGCCCCCACCCCTGCACCGCCTCTTCCCCCAAGACCCCACCCCCCACTCACTCCTCTCCACCCCGTAACCCCCGTCGCTCAGCTTTATGGCTGGTAAAAAGTGATGGGGCCATGGCCCCCTGGCTCTCCCGTTCCGGTGCCCCTGCTCCTAAGTGCAATGTAATACAAACAATTCATATTTTTGTTAATTATTATTAAGTATCAAATTCAAGTGCATTTATTGGGCCAAACTCATTCCTGTCTAACTACACTGGCTTTGATGAAGTTACACCAGGGAACAATTTGACCCAGTCAACGTGCTGTTAAGGCTCGGGAAGCAGCCTGGCATCCATACCACCCTTGGGCAGTACTTTACTCTGTGAGTAGTCCAGTGCAATTGGCATCATGGCAGCACAATCTGCCCACTGGCTGCTCTTTTAGCCTCTAGAAAGAAATAATCCTTCATTCTGCTGTCCCTCCCCTTCTTCTCACCCAGGTGTCTTTGGGACGGTGGAAATGCGCCCCTCCCACCCGGGAATCTGGCGGGTGGAGTGTGAGGTTGGAGAGCACCAGCAGGCTGGAATGAGCGCCCTGTTCCTTGTGTATGACCCGAGTAAGTGACTCTTCTCCTTGTTCTACAGTCGCCTTCGCTGACTCTTCATTCACCTCCTGAGAATTTCATGTTAGACAGCATGGGGGAGCATTTTCACAGGTGCAGAAGTACCTGCCTAAGGCACTCTGGAGAACAGGGCTCAGGCTCCTCCGGTCACTTAGGTGCTTTTGAAAATATTACCCTCATGGCCTTCAAACTTGGACACACTGGTTTTCACCCTCAGTCAGCTGTGGGCGAATGAGAGTTACAGCACTGAACAATCTAACCACCTGACCAAGCCTACAGAAGAGACAGCAGGATAGCTACCTGCTGTCATTCACACCTGCAGTGAATTACACCCCCGTCCAATAGGGGGCATGTGACTATGGGTGCAAAACTGGAGGCCAGCTTGAACCACCTTTAAAAATTTGCCTCCAGCAGCCTGATTTTCAAACCTTAAGAAGCTATGGGCCACGTACAAAAATGTGCATACACTTATCACCACCACTGCATGTGCCAATCCAGCTGGCTAACTGAATAGGGAAATACCCATTTGTAGATAGGTAAACTGAGGCACAAAGAGGCAACGTGACTCGCCGAGAGTCACAGAGGCTGGCCACAGGTTGTCATGTTCAGCAACACTCTTTACCATGTAAAGTGGTGCAAAATCTGTTGGGAATTGCAGTAAAGTCTTTGCCAGCTCAAGAGTATAAATCAGTTTCCACCTCATTTTAAATACTAGTTTCACAACAGAAGGAAAGGATTGATTTGTTATACTTAATAGAATCATAGGCTTAGAAGGGACCACAAGGGTCATCTAGTCTAACCCTCTGCCAAGATGAAGGAGAGTTGGCTTTACATAGTAAAGGTCTCTTTCCTCTTCTTAAGGGAGCATTAAATGTGAGCCAGAAAAGCTTTGTTTAAAGATAAATTTTAAAGCCACTTAAGATTCAAAATCCACTTTTTACTAAAAAGGGCTTGACGTGAAAAGACAGTGTCAAGTACTATGATTTTTTAAGGGTCTAAGTTATAAACTTGTGTTTAAAAGAAACTGCCTAGCAACAAACAGGCCTGGGAGCCAGACATCAGTACACAGAAGAGACATTTGTCAACACAGCTGTCACATCAGTGACCCAACGAGAGGAGAGTGTATCAGAGGGCTCTCTGAGATACCATCCCAGATTGGCTTATAAACCAATAATAAAAGCTGATATCATCCGCAAGGGTCAAAATCAGGAACAAGGGTCTGTAAGGGCAGATTTTAAAATTTGCAAAGAATTTTTTTAAATGCTAGAAAATCAATTCCTACCTTATTTACATGCCAGGACCTGAGTTCAGGCTTTTGGGGTCCCCTGTTATAGCTGTAGCAGTTAGGGTCACTAACACCTAAGGCTGGGTGGAGGTGTTCTCTCTGATCTTGCTGTATTTAGTATTGTCCCTATGGTGCTAGCAAAAAGTAAGGGTTTTTAAGATCTCTGACACTGTGTTTAAATTCAACCCCCATCAAAACTTCCCGGAGAGACTTGTCATGTCACTGCACTGTGATGCCTCTTGATATCTGCACTGCACAGTGACTGTTAGTACTATTGATCTGCAGCATCGCAGCATCACATGGCGACGTTGTAGCACAATGAAGTGGCATTGGCTCTGAGTATTGCCATCCTGGGATGCTTTCAATACCCTAGCTGCGCAGGGTGGTGGGCCACAGATAGCAGGACCTGGTCAGAACTGAGATGGGGGGAACTTGGCCATTTGAATTCTCCAATGTTGGCATAAGCCGTTGTCTGTCTTGGTTCATGTGGGTCCCCACCTCCTGAGTTTCAATTTGGAATCCAGGTTCCAGTGAATCAAGAAGTTCAATGATGCTCAACTGAATCTGCCAAGTTAGCCTGGTTCCTAGTTGAAACTACTGGGTATCATGTGATTTACTCTCCAAATCTTGAAGGGCCCACCCCCGAAGGCCAGCTGTGGCTGGAAACTTGGCCCAGGTTCACACGAAGCCCCACAGAACTTGGTGCACCTTTCAGCAAGCCTGTTCTGACCTCTAGGTTTGTAACAAGCCCCCACTTGTCTTGGGTTGTGGGTTTGTTCTGAAAGGCTGGCCCAGCACTAACTGAGCGCCCTTATGACAGGTGATGTCACTTGAGTACAATGGCCACCAGCCCCAGGGGAGGCTCCATGATGTGAATCTAGCAAATACATGGTTTGAAATACACACCATGGTGCAAAGCAAGCAGTGCTGTATGGACTCCTTGGCTGCTGTGCCGAGCCAGACTTGGGAACCTAACTCAGCGTCCAAGACTGAAGGCTCACCTTGGCCTTAGCTTCTAGCCCATAAATCTTCTTTCCTCTCTCTTCCCCTTTGTTGCAGAGTGCCAGAACCCCCTTGGCCTGGCTTCCGGGAACATTGCAGATGCTCAGATCACAGCATCGGGGCAGTACGGTGAGTGCTGGACTTTCTGGCCTTGTGACCAGGAAGAAGGTCAAGTTTTCATCAGGCTTAGCCAACACATGCTAGCAAGGCCTGACCTACTCAATCAACTTTCCTAGTCGAGACAAAGCCTTTTTTATGGAGTAGTTCCTGCGTCCTGCTGGATACCATCCCGGCATTGAAGGAGTTGTAGTGGGAGCAGACAGGGGCTGGCAAAGGCCATACCATTGGCTCTGAGGGCCCAGCTCTAGAATGCCTTTTTCCCTGGCCCCTTTCAACTGGGTTTCAAACCCTTTCTTGATTCCTAGAGGCCTCAACGTGCTGCATTGCTTTGCCTTGGTGATTTTATCCCTTGCCTTCTATGCCTGGGATGATTCCAATGCAACCACAGTTAGATGAGGCATCTGCAATAGACAGGTCCCTTAAAACATCCTTACTGTTTAGTTCACTACTTCATCTCAAGTTCAGCTTTCCCTGCCTGCGGTGGCCAGTGAACACCTCTTCTGTCAGCTGAGAGCACCCTCCTCCAGCCCCCAGAGAAGTCCAATGAGAATCCATTAGCCATTGTTATAGCAGAAGTGTGGCCAAGATGCTTGTTTCTCTACACAAGAGCATCGTAGAATCATAGAATATCAGGGTTGGAAAGGACCTCAGGAGATCATCTAGTCCAACCCCCTGCTCAAAGCAGGACCAATCCCCAGACAGATTTTTGCCCCAGATCCCTAAATGGCCCCCTCAAGGATTGAACTCACAACCCTGGGTTTAGCAGGCCAAAGCTCAAACCACTGAGCTATCCCTCCCTCCTACAGCCCTTTACAGTCCAGACAGCATGTGATGCACAGGGAGACCCAGTCCCTTGGCGGGATGGTGGCCACTGTTAAAGAGAGGGTAAATGGGGGAAGCAGGGCTCTGTCGCACAAAGATGCCTGAGTGGGGGTTACCCAGACTCTGTGTTGCTCTGTCTTTTTAATCTAAGCCCAGACTTCCCATCTGACATTGAACCAGGTCTGAACAGTGAGGGGCAGGCAGACAGTCCCACTGAGTGAGGTGCTCTGACTCTGCTGCTGGTGCTGTAGTCATCACGCCTGTCTTTCCATGTCAGTGAGTGAACTCACCCAATGGCTTCCCCATCTCTATTGTGTTCTTCTTCCACAGATCAATGGGCACCTAGGCTGGCCCGGTTAGATTATTCGGGGTCTGTCAATGCTTGGAGCACTGACAGCGGCAACTCCTGGATTCAGGTAGGTTTCACTTATGGAGGAAGGAGACATTGTTAAGTGAAATTAATAATAGCCTCTGATGCCTGCAGGCACCAGCCATTTGCGCTGTGGATGGGCTACAGAAAGAGGCAGTGAGCAATTCAGCCCCAGTTTCTCCACCACCACATCAACAGTGCCCTCAAGCTATTCAGGCCATTGCCAGACTGGGATGTTTCACCACCCTCACCCCCAAACTCCCTACACACGCGCACGTGCGTGCCCCTCCAAAACCCCTACACACACACACACACACACACGCGCACCCCTCCAAGCCCCTACACACAAACACCCCCTCCAAGCCCCCTCCACACATACACACACATGCACGCACCCCTCCGAACATCCTACACACATACACTCACACCCCTCCAAACCGCCTACACACACACATATACACCCATCCCTCCAAACCCCCTACACACACACGCCCCTCCGAGCCCCCTACACACACACACACACACGCCCCTCCGAGCCCCCTACACACACACACACACACGCCCCTCCGAGCCCCCTACACACACACACACACCCCTCCAAACCTCCTACACACACACATACACACTTTTCCCTGCAGGTTTAAGTTACCCTTTTCCCCACTTGTCCCCTCCTGCCAGACTCTGCGCTCCCATCCTGACCTCAGTGTCTGGTGCCACATGCTCTGCATCCTCTGGAGCTAACCTCAGTGTCCCCAGACGGATGTGCTGCTGGAGTTGGAAATAGCATGCGACTCCCGGTGCCGCAGAAAGGGTCCCCTCCACCTGCCGATCCCCTCCCTGCACCTTGTGCCTAGCATCTCACCCGCAGGCTGGTAAAGTCACTAGTATCTGCCTCCCTCTGATGGAGAAAACAAGAATATTTAATGTTACACAGAGAGAGAGAAAAATACCAGATTCCCTTTTGGTGAGAGGTTTCCTATTAATGAGCAGAACAGATGAGCTGCCCTCCATGTTTATTTTTAATGTGGATTTTCCTGCATTGATGTAACACACATAACAGTGGCTAAGTGATGCACTGTAACATTGCAATCCTCAAAGTGGATTCTCAGCTCAAACTGCTGTGTGTGAGGACGCCAGCCCTAAGAATGGGAGCAATCCTCCAGCTTTAATAGTTAAAATCTTGACAAGTATCGTAGCCAGCCTCACTTTAGTCAGCACTAATCATCCCCGATTCACATAAACACCAGATCAACCCAAACTTGTAAACAGGAGCATAGGAACTACCAGGCCAGATGTGGCCCATGGTCCATCTGGTCCAGTATCCTGTCTCCAACAGTGACCAGTACCAGCTGCTTCAGGGGAAGGTGCAAAATCCCCTACCGGACAGCTATGGAGTAACCTAGCCATAAGGGAAGAATCTTCCTGACCCTTATCAGTTAGGGGTTGACTTGTGCCCTGAAGTCTGAAAGTTGATATTCCTTATATTATTTTATCCCATCTAATATAAATTTGGGTATTCTTATTATTAATATAAATGTCAAATCCTTTTATCAATCCTGCTACACACTTGGACTCCATCATATCTTGTGGCAATGAGTTCCAAAGGTTAATGATCTACTGTTTTTTTTAAAAACAGCCTTTCCTTTTACCAGTGTTAAATTCATCCCTTTTCAGTTGTAGTGAATGCCCAAAACTATGCTGTGAAAATGTGGAGGGGAATTTAAACCCACAAAAGTCACTGTCATGTTAAAATAATTATAACAAAGCAAATAAAACTGTAATGTGCCAGCACAGTGTCTGTGATAATCTCCTGACAATACACACACAATAATAATACTCTTATAGTATGCTCCATCCAAGGATCTCAGAATGCTTCACAAATAGTCATTCAACCTTTTAGCAATCCTGTATATTATCCCTATTGTATGGATGGGGAAACTGAGGCTTGAAGTGACTTGCCTACGGTTACTCACAGGTTTGGTAGAGCATGCGTCCTGAGTCGCTACCCTGGTTTTTTAAACCGAAGACCGTGTCCCCTCCCCTTGAGGCTCCTTTTTCCCCATTCAACCCTTCATACTCATGGGTGTGATTTTCTTAATGCTGGTTAATATCCGTTCTGGCTGTGAGAGACTGGGGCCACTGGGGCTGCAGAGTGAGTGGAGAGAGGTAGATTGGCACATTTCTTAGGGTCTGTCAGTGCCATCGCAGAAGGTTGGTTGGGTTTGAGTAGCAGAGGGGAAGATGATGAGAGGGTGGACTGAGGTCTCCCAGTGGCCCCTGCAATCACTGATTGTGGGGATACCCCAGCCTGGTCCTGACAGATTATACTTGCTCAATGAGCCAGGGTTCTGCAACACCCTCCCCAAATATATCAGGGAGGGAAGCTCCTCCCCAAACCTAGGAGGAGTCAAACCCCATGCGCAAGTTGCACTGTCGTTGGCAGCGGATACCAAAGGGCAATCACGCTACAGGGAATGAATCTCTATATTCCCTCGGTAGGTGGATCTGCTGCGTCCCATGATCCTTCACGGCATAAAGACCCAGGGGGCCCGGCAAAAGCTCTCCAGCCTCTACATCTCCCAGTTCGTCATCTTCTATGGCCTTGATGGGGAGAGGTGGAAGAGATACAAGGGGAACGCCACCAGCTCCCAAATGGTGAGTAAAGGAGAGAGAGTAGGATCTGAAAAGGATGCTGCATCTTTCTAGAACTGACTGATAGGCCAGGATGTGATGAAGGCAGGCATCCTGTCTTCTGCAGCGGCCTGAACCCCCTTCAATTCATATAATTATACAATGCTATCTCAGGGGGTAAATATCTTCCTAATCCCAGCAGGTGATAAGTTTATACCCTGAAGCATGAGGATTCATTGCTCCAGTAATTGCATCCTAGTTCATGTCATGGCAGATGTTTATGTCCATATAAGTGTCTGACCATTTGTAAACCTACTCTTCAGTGACATCATGTGGCAGTGAGTTCCAGAGGTTAATTTTGGGTTGTGTATAATAGTATTTCTTTGTATCCATTTGAATGGTGTTTCATATTTATTTCACTGAGCCCCTATCCTTGTGTTATGAAGCTGGTAAGGTTAATAAGTGCCAGACTGGAGTGACCGTCTCCTTGCCACTCATTATTTTGTAGACCTCTGTCCTCTTCCTTCTGCATGCGCTGGAGTAACAGGGCCCCGTCTCTTCCCTTCCTGCAGGTGTTCTTTGGGAATGTGGATGCAACGGAGGTGAAAGATAATCGTTTCAACCCCCCAATCATAGCCCGGTATATCCGCCTCCACCCCACACACTACAGCATTCGGACCACTCTGCGCATGGAACTCATTGGCTGTGATCTGAACAGTACGTCCCACCATGAGGCCCCCTGTTCCTAGCTCCTCCTCATGCCCTCTAAAATCTAACACTGGAGCAGAGGGGGGCAAGGGCCTGCAGGCGCTAAACTATCAACTCCCGCTGATTTCAGCGAGAGACAAAGGTGCTCAGGGCCTGGCAGGGTTAGACCACGTTGCTGGTGGGGCTGGCACCAGACACACCAGCTGCGGCAGGTTTGTATAATTTTTGGTGAGGCCCAGAATGAGTCTAATCCCCCCCCCCCCCCACTCCCGCCCTGTAAGCCGATTTATATATACCGATATATATATATATATATTATTAAATAGTGTAAAAATGGACTGGTAGCTGTAAGCGTTTAAGTTTCTCTTTATTGCACAATATAACTATCGTAAAAAAAAATTATTTAAGAATATCAACGTTATTAATACTCTTTTGAATACAGAAACGACCATACACCGTTTGTTCAATAACCCTCAAAAACAAATACTTTCTAAAATTCAAACAAATATAGCCCCTTCTTTTGCAATGTTCTTCAGGAGGCAGCAAACACTTTTTGTCATTGTTTGGTTCTTGAAATGAAGTCATCCAGGAGACTTGCAATGTCCAATTCAGAGGTAAAGTTCTTATGAACATGCAGAAATGTCAAGTGATTTAGACGTTCTTGGCCCATTGTCGTTCGCAAATAATTTTTCAGTCAGCGCAAGCAACTGAATGATCGCTCAGCGGTCCAGGTTGTAGTCGGAATTGTGTAGAATAATTTCAGGAGAATGGTAACTTCTGACAACATGTCACTCAAGCCTTCATTTTGTTTTAGGAATTGCTTCACTTCACTCACTGAATTAAGCTGGCAATTTCTCGATCTGCAAATATCACTCAACATTTCTAAATGAAGAAATAGTCTCTCCGTGTTGATGTCACCATGGAAAGCTTCACTTATTGGGACAATGTCCTGTTTCAAGCCATTTGCTGCCTCAGTTATAAGCTTCTCCAATTTTACTGCGAATGCAAAGCTTTCTGTTGAAAACCTCTGTTCAATGGCAACTTTGCAAGCATCAATGATCTCAACATATATTTGATGAAAATACTCTTTGGGGTCACTGAAGGTGTGAGGAAGGCTTCCATGGTCGAGCCATCTTGGTGGCTTGCGTTTTCTCGGGAGTGTAGGCTCATCTAAATAAAGATTTCTTGCATTCTCTACTGTTGTTTCCCAGAAGTGATTGTATGATGGGTGCGCATCCCACTTAACACCTCTTGCAACAGGCCAACTTTCTTCATAACGCTTGTCAATGACACATTTGGGCTTTGAATTTTTGCATTAGCTTCTTCTACAGGACCCATGGCTTTCACAAGAACTGTTAGTGTAAAGTATGTTGAAAAAGATTGAAGTTGCTTCAAGAATCCACTACTTTTTAAGCCAAATTCATCAGAAGAGTAACTAAGTTCATCTAGGCAGTTCATCATGGCCTTGTAGTTGTGGAGCAGTGATTTAATGCTTTAGTGTCCATCTTGTTGGGCACAATGGTCGTAAAGAAGGTTCCCCTTCACTCTGAAACTCTCTGAATGCTGCCATACGTTTTGGTGACTCCCTGAAGGCATTGATGAGATCTTTCACCATCGAAAACATATAACGACACTCTTGAATATTATGCAGGGCATCCTGCGTGGCAAGGTTAAGGGAATGTGCAGCACAGTGCACAAATTCCGCTCTCGGCTCTCGATCCTTCACTCTGGCTTGGACCCCAGTAAATTTGCCGGCCACATTACTGGCTCCGTCGTAACACTGCCCCCGGCAATCGGAAAAGGGCAAATCACACCTGAGAAGTGTATCTTCCACAATTTTGAAAAGAGAAGCAGCATCCATTGTGTCAGTTTGGTAAAATCCAATAAACTCCTCATAAATCTCCCAGTCTTCACTAGAAAAGAACCTTAAAGAAAAACTTACTTGTTCTTTTCTTGACAAATCAGTAGTCTCATCCATTACAATGGCATAAAACTTAGAAGCCTTTATCTTTTGCACAATTTTTCTTAGCGCCATCATTGCCATCATTTCAATTATTTCGTTAATAACCTTGTGTGACAGCCACTTGTATTTTGTGCGATTAAGCCACTGTCTCAGTTCCTCAGAATCTGTACTGCGTAGCAACAAGAGCTGCATCAAATTTGAATCACTCTCATTATGTCCATGTAATGCTATTCCTTGTTGAGCTAGGTACTGAACACTGGTAAAAATGTTGTGCAGTGCAATCCTAGCTGATTGTGATTCTTTTCTGCAACTGGCTGACATTAGTGCAGAAACATTTACCTGTGATTGCAGAGCAGCATACTTCATTACCGCTTCCTTGTGACAGGAGGATTTTTCGTGTGATGTAAAACCACGCAATGCATGTCTCCAATCTTGAAATCCAAACGAAATAAATGTTGGTTCGGCCTTTGTAGAAAATATTAAGATCTTCTTTTCAGAACAGTTTTTGCAGACTGAGCAAAAAGCTCTGTTTAATTTGCTATTGTACTCCAACCATTTAAATCTTGATAGCCAAGATTGCTGAAAACTCCTTTTCTTATCTGGTAGATTTGCAGCATCTTTCTTTTCTATAACTTCAGTTTGAAAGCTGGGTGTCGAACTCAGGCCATCACTTGATGAATTACCCTTTTCTTCTTTTTCTCTGGGTAACTTTATTAAGAATTTATCCATTGTTGATTATTAGTGGTCCTACAAATCAAGAATTTGTTGCTGGGATAAAATGAAGCTACAACGCGTCGGCGCCACAAGATTACAAGGGTCAATTAGAAGTGGAAAGTCAGAAGCAGCACTTGCCTGCTTCAATATCTTATATTTTGTTGCGCCTGTTGTGATGAAGTGGGAATGTTCTTAATGTTTTCTCTGAATACTGTGTGGGTGCCTCAGTTTCCCCTGCAAGGTGCCAACTGAAGGTGTTGGGGACAAAGAGATCAGGTGGCCTCCTTGTCCGGAAGAGACACAAAGGCCATAGGAGGTAGTGTCAGTTTGGAGCTGTCTGGGGAAATGGGAAGAGACCCAGAACTTGGGTCTGGGCTCCCCACCCCCAAAGATGGACCTGACTCAGGGGTCCTGTTTTCTGTACCTACAAGCTCTGTTTTAGACTGTCTTCCTGTCGTCTAATAAACCTTCTGTTTTACTGGCTGGCTGAGAGTCACTTCTGACTGCAGAGTTGGGGTGCAGGACCTCTGGGCCTGGGCGGACTCGCTGTGGGAAGCGCACGGTGTGGAAGGGCATGCTGAATGCTCTGAGGTCAGACCCAGGAAGCTGTAAGCTTCTTGGCCTGGAGACAGTATGCTCAGAGAGAGGAGGCTCCCCCAGAGTCCTGACTGGCTTTGTATGGAGTAATTCTAGAGCATCCCAGCATCCCCTTCCACACCATGCGCTTCCCGGAAGTCCGCACAGGCACTGACACTCCCTCCTCTGGCCTTTGTCTCTTTTCCAGGCATTAGGAGGCCACCTGATCTCTTTGTTCTCCAACACCTTCAGTTGGCACCTTGCAGGAGAGTGGCCCAGGCCATCAGTTGCCCGGAGACAGGGTGTCGGCCATTCTCTGTGCAGACAGCATCACACTGGCCCTCTAGGGCTCTACAACAATCACACCCCCTTATCCCACCATCTAGATCCTTAAGAAATGCATTGGGAAAACTGAGGCACCCACACAGAATTCAGAGTAAACATTAAGAACATTCCCACTTCGTAACACCTGTATACGACCAGTTATATACCTTAAAGGGTGTAAAATAATCAAGTATGGTGCTAAACACAATGATACTCCAAACTGACCGCCAAATTTAAGTTGCGTGTTTTTCCCCTCAGGTGAGGGTTCTGGGGTGGGGCTGGGGATGAGGGGATCACAGTGCAGGAGGGTGCTCAGACTGGGGCTCGGGGTTGGGGTGCTGGGGGCGCAGGCTCTGGGGTGGGGCAGGGCCGGGGATGAGGAACTTAGGGTGCAGACAGGCTGCCCCAGGGCTAGGGCCAAAGAGGACTCCCCCTCCCCCACTGGCAGCAGCAAGCTCCGGGGAGGGACCCCTCCTCCCCCCCCGCAGCACACTCACTCTGCACCACAGTCACTGCACATGCTCTTAGGGCCCCTCTCAGGTCCAGAAAGCCCACTCGCCTCCCCTATGATTACTGGGGGGGTGGGCTTGCCATCATGGGTGGCCTCCCCTGCTGCTGCCCCTCACCATAGCCTCACTGGGGACGGGGGGCTGCCCCTTGCCCAGCGTGGGGCAGGAGTGGGGGCTGCGGGGTGGTGGCTGGGGGTGGGGGCAGGGTGTCACAAAATTCAACCAAGCCCCAGCTGCTCAGGTGTAGGAGCCCCCTCCCCCATCTCCCTGGCTGTGGTGGGTGGGTGGGTGCTGGGGGGGGGAAGGGGACTGCCGTCACATGTGGCTTCCTTCCTCCCCTGCTGCAGCCTGTTGCCCCTCACCCTAGCCTTACTGGGGGTAGGGGATGGGGCTGCCCCTTGCCTAGCGTTGGGCAGGAGTGGGGGCTGCAGGCGGGGGTGGATCACAGGGGCAAACACTCACCGAAGCCCCAGCAGCTGCTCAGGTGAGTGAGGTCCACTCGACATGTCCCCTGGCCGGAAGTCCCCTTGGCGTCTCCTCCAGGTGGGTGCTGGGGGAGGGGAGGTGAGGTCTGCCAAGCAGTGCATGGGATGTGTCATGCCCTCTCCCCTCCCCCTCCCGAGGTGCTGCAGCAGCAGCAGCAGCTGCCTCAGTCTGCCAGCGCTGCTCAGCAGAAGCAAGGAGAGAGGCGCCGCCGGCGGCTGTTTGCTTTCAGGCAGGGTCAGGGAAGCTCCGGGGGGGGGGACGACACACGGGGGGGGGGCGGCAGGCGGGGG
>QXTE01000555.1:57402-92652 GCA_003942145.1 Platysternon megacephalum | reverse complement strand
GAGTTTGGCTTCTACCTCGGATGTGGTAATATCTACCTCCATATCCTCATTCCCATTTGTCATCCTACCATTATCCCTAAGCTCCTCATTAGCCTCATTAAAGACTGAGGCAAAGTATTTGTTCAGATATTGGGCCATGCCTAGATTATCCTTAACCTCCACTCCATCCTCAGTGTTTAGTGGTCCCACTTCTTCTTTCTTTGTTTTCTTCTTATTTATATGGCTATAGAACCTTTTACTATTGGTTTTAATTCCCTTTGCAAGGTCCAACTCTACATGGCTTTTGGCCTTTCTCACTTTATCCCTACATGTTCTGACCTCAATAAGGTAGCTTTCCTTGCTAATCCCTCCCATCTTCCACTCCTTGTAGGCTTTCTGCTTTTTCTTAATCACCTCTCTGAGATGCTTGCTCATCCAGCTTGGTCTACAACTCCTGCCTATGAATTTTTTCCCCTTTCTTGGGATGCAGGCTTCTGATAGTTTCTGCAACTTTGACTTGAAGTAATTCCAGGCCTCCTCCGCCTTTAGATCCACAAGTTCTTCAGTCCAATCCACTTCCCTAACTAATTTCCTTAATTCTTTAAAGTTAGCCCTTTTGAAATCAAAAACCCTAGTCCCAGATCTATTTTTGTTTATCCTTCCATCTAGTTTGAACTGAATTAGCTCATGATCACTCGAACCAAGGTTGTCCCCTACAACCATTTCTTCTATGAGGTCCTCACTACTCACCAAAACCAAATCTAAAATGGCATCCCCTCTTGTTGGTTCTTCAACTACTTGGTGAAGGAATCCATCAGCTATCGCATCCAGGAAAATCTGAGCCCTATTATTATTACTAGCACTTGTCCTCCAGTCTATATCTGGGAAGTTAAAGTCTCCCATGATCACACAATTCCCATTAGTGTTTACTTCATTAAAAACATTAAAGAGGTCTCTGTCCATATCCAAATCGGATCGCGGCGGTCTGTAGCACACCCCAAGCACTATCTCAGGGGAGGCTCTAGTAGCTTTCTTTCCCAATGTGATTTTTGCCCAGACAGACTCTGTCTTATCCATTCCATCAGTGTAGTGTAGACCAAGCCTTAGTGACATTGGCATACACAGTAATTAAATCGCTTTTGCTCCTTGTGTTGGCTTGTACCAATTGTACTGCCAGTGTGGGGCATTGTGGTATGGCTTCTGAAAGCCAGTAACAGTCAATGTAAGCTCCACATTGACCTGCGTCAACCTAACTACATCAACATTGACTCTACGCCTCTTGCGGAGTCAGCGTAATGGAGCAGTTACATCAATGGGAGCAAAATTTTAGTGTAGACACTTAGAGTTAGGTCAAGCTGCCTTGTGTGTGTCTACCTAACTCTGTAGTGTAGACCAGGCCTAAGTCAATGGATGAATTCTTCCATCGATCTAGCTACAGCCTCTCGGGGAGGTGGATTTACTACAGTGATTGGAGAACCCCTCCCATCAGTGAAGGTGCTGTCTACACTGAAGCACTACGTTGCTTTAAAGGGCAGACATAGTCTGAATGTGCTGCAGGGTACTATGGGACTCAGGTAATTCATCTGCTCTTCCATTGAAACAAAACTGTCTTCTCAGGGCACTAGCCAAGGAGAGATGCAGCAGCCCCACTTGGCAAACAAACATCTCCTGAGTTGCACTCGCTAGGAGTGCCTGGGGTGGTTGCTGCATGTGGATAGCATAGCACAGTGCTGCTGGAGGCAGAGCGGGGGTAACCTTGTTGCAGGGCTGGGCATATTCTTCCCCATTTGAAAATGTCTCACCCAAACCAAAACTTTTCCGTTTGTTCCAAAGATTTTCTAACCCTTTAAAAATAAAATTGAAGCAAAATTTGAAACAAAAAATCATTTTGAATCGAAATATCTATTTTCCATTTTTTTTGCATTTTTTTCTTGA
Organism: Platysternon megacephalum; assembly: GCA_003942145.1. NCBI lineage: Eukaryota > Metazoa > Chordata > Testudines > Platysternidae > Platysternon > Platysternon megacephalum. The sequence goes on along the minus strand of QXTE01000555.1, from coordinate 90,738 downwards.
CCAAAACAATGCAGAGAATTTGACACCAGGGCACTCCGCTTTTTTTTTTTTGCTCTGCCGGCGACCCCCCCAATGTGTCCCGATATTTTCTTCCTCTCATCTGGTCACCCTATGTCCTGCCCTCTGTGGCAAGAGAGAACAATTTTTCTCCATCTTTGTAATGGCAGCTTTCAAATATTTGAAGACTGCTTTCACATCCCCACCGCAATCTCCTCTCTTCCAAACTAAACATATGCAGTTCCTGCAGCCTTTGCTCATTCCATCCCTTTGATTATCTTTGTTGCTCGCCTCTGGATCCCTTCCAGTTTTGCTACATCCTTTCTATACATTGGTGACCATAGAATCATAGAATCATAGAACTTGAGATCAGAAGGGACCATTATGATCATCTAGTCTGACCTCCTGCATGATGCAGGCCACAAAAGTTGACCCACCCACCCCTGACCAAAACTGGACAGTAGAGCGGTACTGTCACCTCCCGTGACTTGCATGCTATGCCTCTGTTAATGCAACCTAAAATTGCATTTGTTTTTTTTGCAACAGCATTGCATTGCTGACTTATGTTGAGGTTGTGATCCATCACAGCTCCCAGATCCTTCTCAGCAGTGTTGCTGCCAAGCCAGTTATCCACCATTCTGTATCTGTGCATTTGGCTTTTCTTTCCTAAGTGCAGCACTTTCCATTTGTCTTTGTTGAATTTCATTTTGTTGTCTATAGCCCAATTCTCCAATTTATCAAGATCCCTCTGAATTTTAGCTCTATCCTCCAAAGTGTTGGCACCCGCCCCCCAGCTTTGTGTCATCTGCACATTTGATCAGTATGCTCTCTATACCTACATCCAGGTCATTAATAAAGATGTTAAACACCACCCCATACACTGCCTCCCCATATATTAGACCTGGGCTGTAACAGAATGATAGAGAAAGCCTATAATGATATTCAGGAGTGGGTGGGTCAAGTCTTGTGGCCTGCATCATGCAGGAGGTCAGACTAGATGATCATAATGGTCCCTTCTGATCTTAAGTTCTATGATTCTATGATTAGAGCAACTAGCTGTCTGCACCCAATGCAGTGCAGAACTGATTCCTCTAGTTTATTCTCCAGATCTTTTCCTGTTTATTTTTAAATTTCCCAAGTGATGAAGCTTCTACCCCTTTCCTTGGGAATCTCTGCTGCAATCTGATAGACCTGCTGTTTAGAACCCTCCTCCGCTGTTATGTTCCTTTGCTTCCTTTCTTCCCACTCCTCCCAGATATATCCTCTGCTTGCACCACCTGAAATAATTCCCCTCCTGTTCCCCTAAGATACAGGGATCACCTTCCTTAGCATTGTCCTACCCAGGGCTGGCTCCAGGCACCAGCAAAGGCAGCAGGTGCTTGGGGCACCCAATGGAAAGGGGCGGCACGTCCGGGTCTTCAGCGGGAATTCAGCGTTGGGTCCCTCAGTAGAGAGGGAGCGAAGGACCTGCCGCCAAATTGCTGCCGCCGAAGTGCCGCCGATCGGCTTTATCTTTTTTTTTTCTTTTTCCGCTTCGCCGCTTGGAGCGGCAAAAAATCTGGAGCCGGCCCTGGTCCTACCCCCAGCTGAGTGAGATTCCCCCCTAGAGTAACTCCACTGACATCCAGGGGCTGGTTCCTGGGATGAATCTCTGAATCTTTCCCCACTGGGGGAGTGAGCAGCCCTGACATAGCAGAGCAGAGAAAGTGCCAACAATTTCTTCCTCCTTTCAGATCTTCAAGGGCAACCAAAATCACTTCAGCACCATGGTGAACTCCCTGGATCCTCCGCTCTTTGCCCGGTATCTAAGGATACACCCCCGCCGGTGGCAAAACCACATTGCCCTGAGGACGGAGTTCTTAGGCTGCGACACCCAGCAAACATACTGATGGGCTGACAGCTTTGGATTAAAGGACCTAGCTTTGGCTGGACAGTGAACCGTCACCAAGCCTGGAGCAACCCAAAGAGGAAGATCTTCCAAAGCCCATATGAAGGGCCACATTCACTGCAGGTCTAAGCAGAAGCAGCACCATTCACTTCAGTGGAGTTTCATGCATTTATACTAGCTGGGTCGGGAATGTAGCACAGAGCAGGAAGAAAGGATCCTGCAAAGGTTTATGGGTCGCCTGCCCTTCCCCGTCTTTCTCTTTCTCATATACTGTGTGCCATATAGTCGGAACATAGCACTAAATAATTAAACAGTAATTTTCCAGCAAACATCTGCTGCCACCCTCCCACCCCCCACCTCTCTTCCCCAGGCTCAGCCAGCCTTGAAATCCCCATGGGGCTTAGAGTCAGCATTCATAGCAGCTAATAATTAATTAGCCACTGAGGTCTGCATCATTATTTTCCATAAACTCTCAGTGACCTGGCCCTGACCCCAGCATGAGCAATTGAGGGTGTGGTCTGGAGGGAGAGATAAGAATGTCGCCCAAGGGCCACGTTTTGCAATCAGCTGGGGTTCAGCGCACCCAGCGGCCCCTGCCAGAGCCCAGGCTGGGGCTGTGCTAGCTAGGCAGAATGCCTGAAGCCAGCGGCCATGCAGCCTGACTCAGAGCTGTGGGATTTGCCCCACATGCCCTTTTGTTTCCCTTCCTTTGCTGAGTCAATAGTGCTCCTGCACTGTCATGGCCCAGTGCCACCATTCTGTCTTCCGCAAGTTGCTCTCTTGTTGGCAGTCATCTCCTGGAGCAAACCCTCCTCCTCCTGGGGCTTTTCTCCCTTTCTGTGCTCACGGTAGCTGCTATGGGACTTTGGCCCCTCATGTGCTGATACCACGAAGAGTGCAGCCCAGGCAGGCTCTCAGATTGTCACAAACAAGGATACTTCCTGTCGCACACACGTACCCTCCCCCGCCCAGATGCACTGTCAGGCCAGAGGCCATTGGAGGTTTCCATTCAGTTGGGGACATTTTACAGTAAGGCCATCTAGCCCACATTGCTTCTTCACACTGACCACCGAACGTTAGGGGAATCTGGAGTGGGAGCTGGATTTGGCTGTTATGCTCTTTCTCTGCTTTGGCTGAACCCAGTGGCTGCTTTCCCATTAACTTTAGGGAGACTGGGCCTGGATCCAAACTGCGTGACTTGGGCCCATCTCGGCTTATGCTAGTGTCTGCTGCCAGCATATTAGAAACAACAGTGCTTGGAGCTCTATGATTAGACTAGACTGCCAGGCTGTGATCCAGTCTGCACTATAGACACTGGCCACACACTGTGTAGAATCCAAACTCGCCGTTTCCTGAGGGTTGGCTTTATTAACAAGGCCACAATAAGATAACGTTCAGTTCAAACCTTCTCCCCTGGGTTGGCTGCTCCTAAGGCTCCTCCCTCTTGACTGCTCAGCCTACACCCCAGATCCTCGGTCCCCAAAGGGCCCCTCCTACCTCCCTTATATCCAAGTGGGATAATGAGTTACCTGACTTGGAGACTCAGCAGAACACAATTAACCCTTTCCCAGCAGGGTCACCAGGGTGGAGTATTTCAGTCAAACACTGCTAGCCTGTGACAGGCACAGAGACAGACTGACCCCCACCTCTGGAACACAGCCAGGCAAAGAGCAGGCATGGTCCTTTTATGTATCAGTATTATGGTCCTGGTGTGGTTATAGTTAGGTTCCGGTGTTTTCAGATGGGTGCCCACCTACAGTGACCTTTTCACTTCTTCCCCCGGCACATTTTTCCTGGATGTTACAACTACCAAATCCCCAAACGGTGCAGACATTGTTTAAACTGAACCGAACAAAAATAAAAACGATCTTACTGAGGTAATCCTAATAAAGGCCAGACTCCAGCCAGATGGCACTGTGCTTGCTTTCAGGGCTTGTGACCAATCCAAGTGCTCGCTACTGGAAGCCAGTGCCAGCAATGCAGACCACATAAAAGCTCTCACCCCTGGGTAAAGTTTAGCAGCAAATATTTTTAGTCACCAATCTACTTGGAGTGGAAATATTGAAGCAGAGGGATCCTCTGATGAGGATGCTGACTCTGAATTTGCTTCATGGGTCCTTGATTGACTGATCCCAGATGACCCCATTTCTTCTCATACCAGGGTTGATTCAGGGGTTAGACAGTGCACATTTCTGCTCAGCTCCAATGGGCATTCAGAGCGCTCTACACTAGAACTAGTCAGAAAATCATTTTTTCCCCACTCCAAAAAATGTCAAAAATGTGGGTTTTTGTTTGAAAATTGTCTTTGCAATTTTTTAGATTTTTGTTGAAAAACTAAAAACTGTGTGTGGGGGGCAGGAGAGAAATCACAAAAACAGAAACAAGTTCCTTTACGCCAATAAAAGCCCAATAATTTTTTACAAAAGTGGACTTTCGTTTTTGATGAAAATATCTGTTTCACCGAGAAGCCTAAAAAGACTTCCCTCCCCTTTAAAATACCATCCAGCTGTGAGGCCCAGGGTTTACCGCATTCCGGCAGGTCAGAGTGTGAAACGTTTAGAGAGTCTGGCAGAGGATAGAGGCTGCAGCGATAGGAACCTGGGGAACACATCAGTTAGTGAGATTAGATGAGCTAATGTTGAGGTGTTGGGGAGGGAAGTGGGTCCCTCTCTCGAAAAGTGATCCACCGGGTGGAAAAGCTGGAGAGCACCCTGCCTCCCTTAACCAAACCCAGTGATTCAGGGGAGACAGGTGACGGTTCACCAGCTAAGCTTCCATAGTCAGCCTGCTCTTTGGGGATCACTGCCGACTCTGTCCAGTTGCCAAGGATTCAGGGGGAAGGGAGTGCAGGGGTGAGAGTACAGGGCAGCGAGATGGAGGGGGAGCTCCCTCCCCTCTCCCTGGCTTGGTAAAGCACACAGCTCCCCTGCTGTCCCCCTCCTCTCCCTGGCTTGGAGCTCCCTGTTGCATTAGGTCTCAGGCTGACCCTTTGGGTGAGAGTGGGTGCCTGGCTCACCTCTTACATAGTTCTCTGGTGCGGTTCTGAGGTGCTCCCTTCCATTGGTGTCGTGTAAGCAGGCCTGCCCCCCAGGGCCGACGCAACCCATTAGGCGACCTAGGCAANGAGAGCACCCTGCCTCCCTTAACCAAACCCAGTGATTCAGGGGAGACAGGTGACGGTTCACCAGCTAAGCTTCCATAGTCAGCCTGCTCTTTGGGGATCACTGCCGACTCTGTCCAGTTGCCAAGGATTCAGGGGGAAGGGAGTGCAGGGGTGAGAGTACAGGGCAGCGAGATGGAGGGGGAGCTCCCTCCCCTCTCCCTGGCTTGGTAAAGCACACAGCTCCCCTGCTGTCCCCCTCCTCTCCCTGGCTTGGAGCTCCCTGTTGCATTAGGTCTCAGGCTGACCCTTTGGGTGAGAGTGGGTGCCTGGCTCACCTCTTACATAGTTCTCTGGTGCGGTTCTGAGGTGCTCCCTTCCATTGGTGCCGTGTAAGCAGGCCTGCCCCCCAGGGCCGACGCAACCCATTAGGCGACCTAGGCAGTCGCCTAGGGCACCAACATTTGGGGGGCGCCAGCGCCCCGGTCGTCGTCGGCATTTCGGGGGCGGGACCTTCCGCCGCCTAGGGCGGTGAAAAAGCTGGCGGCACTCCCGCTGCCCCCTGCCAGGGGATAGCAAGCAGGCCAGACAAAAGAAAACTAGTTCCACGGCCCTTGCCTCATGCACGGGAGAGGGGAGCAGGCTTTCAGCGCTGCAGGCTGTTGTGGCTCCCACTCTCCTGGGTGGCTAAACAGGGTCTCAACAGCAAAAACAGGCCAGAGGGCTGAGGCGAGGGGTGCAGGCACATCATGCTCCAGCTACTAACAACACAGTGCCCCAGTCTGGTTTGGGTGGCACCTAGTTCCCTGCGTTCCTCCCTTTTATAGACCCTTGTCAGGGTCTGACAAGCCTCATAGATGGGCTTGGGTAGGGGCTGGTCCTTAACCCCCTCTTGACTGGTGTGTGTGGAGGGTCAACTCCCTCTCCCACAACTCCCTCCCCCCACAGCTGGATAGTGATGTGAGAACTCCCCCTTTTGTTTCAATCTACTTTAACCAAGGCAGGTGTTGGGAAGGGAAGGGGGGGTGATGTCATAAAAGCAGCAGGGTTCCACATGGCAGCTTTAGAACCCAGAACGGGAGACTCCAAGATCAGATGTGATCAGGTGTGTGTGTGTGTGTGTGTGCGTATATGCGTGTGCAGGTACAGATGTGTGTGCATGTGTATGTATGGGACAATGATTTTCCTGGGGACTGTAATAACAGCTCTTTGCATGGGTGGCGTAGCAAGATTCCGAGACGTTGCTGGCCAGCCAGGACAGCCACTCCCTTGGAGGAAAGCAACACAAAGCTTGAAGCAGGTTGGTCTCAATGGAGGAATGTCTTTCCGTGCCACTGGGTGACTTGTGGGCTGTGAGCTGGGCTGTAATAGACAGTGATAAATGTTCCCTACAGCAGTGCTAGCTCAATGGCACAAGGCAGCAGGACAGTCAAAGAGTATCTTCAGTGGGGCCTAGAGACCCTAACAAGGATGACAGGCCTGAAGACTAGGCCTGCCAGCTGGTGGAGGCACATGGGACATCCATCCTCTGTGCCCTAACAATCCACTCTTGTGAGCGGTCAGCTGGGGATCGAAAAACACACAAGCATCCTGCTCTTAAAGTGCTGCACAGGGTAGGATTCCTGTGTATTTCAATAGGCATGAAGGATGTGCCATCGCACAGGCCATCAGTGCATCCCCCTGGTATCCCACATTCAGCAGCAGCAGCCAATATCTGACACTTCAGCTGACAGGAGGATTCAAACATAATGCCCCGAGGTGGTGCTGCATTGCTGTATGTGAGCAGCCAGAGGATCCCTTCCTCGCTGGCCCCTGCAGTGACTATTGTCCAGAGCAGGAGATCCGATTACCCTTCAGCCCAACTGCATCATCACAATAACAACCTGCTCACGGGAACAGCGTGACCAGACTGAAGGACGACTCCTCATGCTCATCAGAGCAAGGAACTCCTGCCTGTGTGGCTGGTAGCGTGGATCTTAACAGGGTCATTGCCCTCATTAGGGGAAACAAAGAGCACTTCAAACTCAGGGCTGGAAAGCTAAGGACTCAGAACAGTCCATCTCTCAGTGGCTTGCAAGCTGATCTTATCTTTTATTTTAGGAACAGGAGACCAAACAATGCCCCTTTCCAAGGTGATCTTTCCAGAACCCAGAGCAGCTGCAGGATATACACTGAATTCAGGCATTCCAACTCACTCAGTGTCAGAACACAGCTGGCTAGGGCCACTGCACTGCTCAGTGATTTGCTCCAGGATACCCTTCCATGATGGACCACCCTCCTTATATGAACCAGCAGCTCACAAGTTAGTGCCAAAGAAACCCTGGGTGCCATATGACATGCCCTGCAGGGATCCATCCTGCACTGGCAGGGACATGGACCAGATGGCTAGGCAGCTCTGTAGTTCCTGTCATTGTACTAAGCGAGCCTGGGGGGAAAGTGGGGTTGGGTCCCCTGGGAAGTGTGGCCTACTTTAGAGTGACAGGTACCTCCTCCAATGATAAGCCTGCCCTTGCCACCTGTGTTCTGAAGCTATTAGACTAGAGCCTGGTCTCCCTGATCCATATAGTCACTGCAGCTTCCTTGGCATTGGTAAAATCAGCTGGAAAGGGGCCAGGAGGCCAAAATGGTTGGTCTTGGCTTGGAAGGGGGCAGTGGCCAGAATCAAGGTGTGAGGGGGTATAATCAGGGGCACCTGTGGAGAATGGGCCAATCTGCTCAATCCCACCAGCCTCCACCACTGGCACATCCCAGAGCTGGTATCTGCCTCTCTTTTGTGAAGCCAGGGTCTCTTGGGCTGCAGGGCTAGTGAGATGCATTGAAAGGATGGTGATGCTCTCTCACCAGCTTCATCCTGCTCAAAGCAGGAGTCGCAACTCACTGCCCTCATCCCAGATGCTGAGTTTTTAAAATATAGTGATAAAGAGATTTAAAAGAATCAATCAATTGGACAGAAGGTCAACCCAGGAAGTGTCCAATCTGGAATGTTCCCAAAGTGTTCCCAAAGCCTTGAAATTCCAGGCAGCAGGGTATCAACAGGGAAACTGCACTAAACCTGCAGTCCATGGGAAAAGTCACAAGTCCCCTGCGGCAACTCCAGTTGCCCAGAAGTCAAGTGACTCAGTAATGGCTGTGGAGTGCTGGATTGTGGGCGGTGGATTTGTAAAGCCTGACAGGCTCCTGGACTAGTTTCCAGAACTGTCTCTTTAAATGTATCTTCTTCCCCGGGAATGGAAACAAGACCTGGTTTCCCCTTGCCATATGAGTCAGAGCTCCCCAAATCCCCGGCCCCCATGTCATCTCAAAACAAGAATTCAAAGGTTCTGCAGAGTTAAAGGGCCAGATCCTCAGCTAATGTAAATTGTCGAAGCTTTGTTGCCTTCAGTAGAATGGTGCCACACAGTTTACACCAGCTGAGGATCTGACCCGAAGTGCTTGCATGGTATAAACTGGTAGCAAGTGCTAACAGTGCAATTAGGTTGATTTGGGGAGAAAGGGTCTTTCCTGCAACAGCATCTCAGGGTTACAGAAACCTACTCAGTTTAGGGTCAGGGGAGTCTGATAAACTGTGTTACAAAATAAACCCTGGTCATTCTTTCAAGAAACAGCCTGGAGGGATTATCCATCACCTGGGAGCTTCTCTGAGATATCTCACTGATGGTTTCATCACCCTCCCCCACAAAGCCATATGTCAGGTTATCCATTTCCCTCTTTTCTAGCCTCTCTCTGTCTTTCTGCCTCTTCTTCCTCTCTTCTCACTCTCTCCTTTTTTCTTGTGGCTGATCTTGCTTAGACTTCAGGTATCCATGTGAGTAACTCGGTTCCAAACAGCAAACCCAAACCCCTTGCTGCTTGGTGCTGCACTACTGGTGGATTTTGGCCCCACAGGAGTATCACATAGGGCTCATCAGTGGCGTAGAGCTGGTATATCGGCTCCTACATCACCCCTACTCCTACCTGCCAGCACAGGGGGCATAAGAGGTATTTTGTACACCCAGTATTGTTTACAACTGCCTTCAGGCTGTTCTAAATTATGCCAGGGAATTGGCTTGTCAACGCAGCTGGCCCAGGATTGGGAGAGCGCAAAGACCACCTTTGCAACTACCTCTTGAGCTGCAACAGCCACAGCTTGAGGATCTGGATCATAGTCACTCATGTGACACAGAACTACCCTGTCTATTGCTTATGCACAGGCCACCCTGGCCAAGAGGCCAGTGACCTTTTTCTGGGTGTCTTTGCTTTGGGTTTTTATTCCTCTCCCTCGATACATTTTAATTTCTTAAAGCATTTAAAAAGAAAAAAATTCCCCCACACCGAAAGGCACCAAAATAAATATTTGTTACAATGTCAAAATGCTGGCTAAAAAGGGCCTTTTCCCCCAAATAAAATGGCAAATGACAAGAGAATCAGGGCAAAAATGGCTTCATCTGGTTTTTAAGGTCAGGCTTGACAAAGCCCTGGCTGGGATGATTTAGTTGGGAATTGGTCCTGCTTTGAGCAGGGGGTTGGACTAGATGACCTCCTGAGGTCCCTTCCAACCCTGATATTCTATGATTCTATGATTCTATCTCTTGGTCAGTACTCTAGAAACAGCAGAATCCAGATCCAGCCATCCCTGGGAGCCCCTACAGGTCCAGGAAATTGACCACATGGGGTACATCTGGGAACCCTGCAGGCCCAGGGAATCGATCACCTGTGGTACACCTGGGGGCCCTGTAGGCCCAGGAAACTGACCAGGTGGGAGACACTTATCTGACCCTAACAGACAGACCCTCAATACTCCCAGGAAGGCATAACCCACCCCCAAGTTCCTTCCTGTTATATCCCGAAAGGAAATTACTTTTCAACCTAAAATGTGCTGCTCATTTCAATCCTGTGCATGAGCAGGAAGCACACTGTCCAGGGGAGACACTTGATACTGGTAATGTCAAACTCTGCTGCTGTAACAGTGGGTTCTCAACACCAATTCTATGAAAACAGATATGGGAGACTGATGTAAGGGGACAATTAACATTAATTAGCAACAATTTGTTATTCCCAGAATGAATCCCATGCTGCATAAAATCGATCACTTGATGATTACCTTTTCTGTTCATTCCCTCTGAAGCACCTGGCATTGGCCACGGTTGGAAGACAGGACATTGGGTTAGATGGACCGTAGAACCAGACCCAAAAATGGGAAACAACCTGGAGAGAGGGGAGGGGGCAGTGTAGCCTAGTGAATAGGACACTTAACTAGGAGCTGGGGTCAATTCCCACCCTACACTGATCTGCTGGGTGACCTAGGGCAAGTCACTTCCCCACTCTGTGCCTCAGTTTCCTTTTCTGTAAAATGGGGATCATGGCATTGCCCTCCTGTGTAGAGTACAGCTGAAAAGCGCTATAGAAGAGCTCAGGATTATTATTATTACATGTATCCAGGTACTTACAAGCCCCATCTGAGCCCCTCCCAAGTATTCATTCTCACAAAACCTCCATCGGGTGGGGCAGTGCTATTATCTCCACTTTACAGGGGGTGGGGAACCATGGCAGAGAGAGACAAAGTGACCTATCCAAGCCTATGGCAGAGCCAGGAATTGAACCCAGCCCAATTCTTTAACTACACGATCAACCTTCTCCTTGTATGAGCTGAATCAGGGGGCTGTTAATTACACTGAAGATCCCCCATGCTGTCTGAACGTATTTAATGCCCTCATGAGTGTCAGATATCTGAGAAGTCATTGTCCATTGTATCTTCCATGCAGCATCTGCAGCTTGTGGGGGACAGGGTAAAGAGGACGCACTGCTGTTGTCTGGCAACTTTTGTCTCCCAGCAATATTTGTAATGCTCAGATGCAGTGTCAATTTAATATCAGATATATTCTCTGTTGGGGGACTCCATTTGCCTCTGGCAGGGGTGTGGACTGGCTGATTCAATAGGTTCTTTTCTATCTTGGCTATGATCCTAATGGTTCTCTTCATATTTCAGAGTAATTCTCCTCTTCCCTGCTGTTTATACCATGGTTAGCTGCAGGATCGTAGTTTGCTCTCTGCATTTATAGGCTCCCACAGCAGTATTTTCATTGTTATGAGCCTGTCTCATGCACTATTAGGATAAGGGAAGCATGAATCCAAACAGCCCTTCTTCCCCTAGGGATGCACAAGAAAGTCTTTATAAGTGCTCATAACAGCACAGTTCCTAGCTATGCCTGCAATCAGATGACAAGGTGTGATTCCATGGATCATTCTGTAGACATCCAAATCCTGGATCCAGACTTCCCCAAACGGTGGGGATGTTGGAATCCCAGCTTTATAGCTCAGGCCTTGCCTCTATATTTATAAATTCAGAATCTTTCTTAGTGAGATGCTCTTTCTAGCAAGAATACACGTAAGAGCCCATCTGACTGGCTAGCCAGGGAGTAGAGAATTAAGGGACCACTTTCAAATGTGGGCTGCAATTTGCACCCACTTAAGCCTGCATGAGCACATCCAAACAGGTGCTACAGGCACAGTTGTGCATTATTTGGGCCTGTTCCAAAGGACACTGAAATCAGTGGAAAGGTTCCAATTGACATCACTGGGCTTTGGATCAGGCCCTGTGTGAACAGTTACTCACCAGCATGTTGGGTTAATACCAGTATTTCTGCTGTAATAAAGGGAATGGGTTTGGGAAAATTTCCCCTTATTAAGTGACGAGTCTTTTCTCAGAATAACAAAACCCCAACCTTTCAGTCTTCTTGTGGTCCAAGGATGCCTAAAGATCAAGACTAGGGCAAGGGCAAGCATGTGAGGGGCCAGGCGGAACCAGGTGAGGAGAATCCAGCCCTGTGAGAAGTCCCCTGGCAGGAAGAAGCCATGGCACTGTTGTTGCACAAGGCTGCATTTCCTCTGCTGGTCCAGCTGATTGCCTCTGCCTCCTGCTACCAGTCCACCTCCAAGCCTGAGGTCATCTCCCACCCACCCAGGCACCTCTTCAGGATCAGAGAGCGGGGAGCCCAGAAAACAGTCCCAGGAAGACTTCTGACTTGGCAGGAGAAGGGGAAAGTTTACCCCTTTGCTGTGGGAGAGAGAGGAGGATCAGGCCAGGAAATCCAACGTAAGTAGCAAAAGCAGCAGCTAAAGCCACATTATGTAGAGACAGGCCTCATGCCTCCAGCTCTATGGGCTGGAAGTAGAGAATGGTACTGCCAGATCCATTGGTAGTGCTCATAGATGATGTATTTTTAAACCCCCCTCTCTCCCGGTGTCTGGGATCTGCAGGCTGAGGTACATGATGGATGTGAGGCTTATTGTTCCCTTGACCTAAGAGGAACCAGTATTAGGGACAAGAGAGGAGTTCAGTCACTATGATCCATTCAGCTCTTGGTCACTCTGCTAAAACTGCTGCCAAGGGGACAGGTTAGTGCCAACTGGGCGGGGGACGTGTAATGTGGTTATGAAACATCATAGCTAGTTCCTCCACTCTCATCCCGTGCCAAAGGGGTACGTGGGTGTTTCAAGAGGGCAGAATGTAATTTGTTTACCCTGCCACCAAATGACCCTCCATTTCCTTTGTATGAAGGGCTCAGAGTTCAGGGTTGTCTCTCTGATTGCTTTGTATAAAAGTAAAAATAATCTGCATCAAGGGCACTGACACTAGACTTATCTCCTCCTCGAGCTCTTGTTCCTTATAACGGCAAAGGACAGTCACAAGGTGAGGCAAGTGAAAAGATAAGTGTATTCTTAGTTCTAATAGTTAAACACTATGGGCTATGTAGGATCAAAAGGGGCAAATGCAACAGGAACTGAATTATTATACTATTCATGCTTCAGAATAAATTCTGATTTATTGGTCCTTTTCTAAATCTACTTTTATGAAAAATCTCACTAAGAGACTGAAACTCCTTGGGTCAGCTAAAACGGGTCCTCTTGGTCTCTGTTCAAATAACTCTGAGAAAACCCCAACATTTAACAATTAATATTGGGGTCTGTCTACATGGGAACACTCAGGAAACTTAATCTGAATTAACTAAAGATGTGGATTTAAAGTGGATGAGTTAAACTGCATTAAATTCCTGTGTAGACACTGTCATTCAGAATTAAAGTGACCTTAATTCCATTTTGCTTAATTCACATAATTAAATTAAACCAAATTAAAGCCACATTAATTCTGAATGACAAAGTTAATTTGAATTAATTTTCCTGAGTGTCCCCAGGCAGATGAGCCCTTAGAGATGTTCCAGTCTTTCTGAATGCTATTCAGGCTGTTTCAGCTTTCCCCAAACCTGCCTTCCAGGTTCCAAAACCTAATGAGACAGAGCCCACCTTCTCCCAAGTGTCTATGTTCAGCCCAGGATCCAACCCTCATGTGGCTCTGGGACCAAGGAGTCTGCCAAGAAAAGACATATGGGATCTGGATCTCCATTGCTTCACAGATGTCAGGAAGATGTGTCTATAGGTTCTACTGTACCAAGTTAGAACCTTCTTATATTACCAGACAACCAGCTTGTTTCATGTAGGCTACTAACAAGCCATCAGGTGGGCACTACCAGCCTGGTTTACATTGAAACAAGTGACCTAAAGATGCAAATTGCCTTGGGCCCTACTGTTCCCACTGAGGTCAACTGAGTTCACTGGGAGCACAGTCAGGTGCCATATTCCATCACCAGTCCTCAGAGCTATCAATTCCTCACTCTCTGGGCTATGGAGAGACAAGGTGGGTGAGATAACTGGCTGGGCATGTGAGGAGGCAGCAGGGACTCGCCAATGTGATACTTTATTGGCTCGCCCACAGAAAGGATCAGGTGCTTTTTACAAAGGACATCCCTGTAGCAGATTTTTTATTCTATCCCTCCAGCACCTTGCTCCTTTTGCTGACTAGAATGTGTCACCTCTGCAGGAGTCCGCAGGTCCTGGCTGGCAGACTACATGGACGATCTCTGGACCCATATCCGTGGGTCCTTCCCCTGGGCAGCTCTGTACGTCTTCCCCCTTGCCTTGGGGATCATGCTCCTTCTCTGTTGCATCACGTAAGTGCGTGCATTGCCTAGTGCTCAGTGCACATTACACAGCCCCCCTCTGTGCCCCAATACTGTAGGGCTGATGTTTATATAAAAATCAGGTAGTCTTCCCTTGGAAGAAAAGACTAGTTTCCTCTTGTCTAGAGCTCTGGGATGAAGACTGTGGTTGATAGCTTCATTCCTCTACAGAGGTTCTCAGACTGGGAGCATGCCCCCCTGCAGGGCATGAGAAGCTTTAGGAGAACAGTGACTGCTGGCCAGGTGCCTGGCTCTGAAGGCAGTGCCACTGCCAGCAGCAGCGCAGAAGTCAGGGTAGCAATGCCATATCATGCCACCCTGACTTCTGCATTGCTGCTGGAGGTTGGGTGACCAGACAGCAAGTATGAAAAATAGGGCCAGGGGGTGGGGGGTAATAGGAGCCTATATAAGAAAAAGACCCAAAAATCGGGACTGTCCCTATAAAATCGGGACATCTGGTCACCCTACCTGGAGGTGCTGCTGCCTTCAGAGCTGGGTGCCTAGCCAGCCATCGCTGCTGTCTGCTCTGCCTTCAGAACTGGGCGCCAGTATATGTATGTGACAGGTTGGATCACAGAAACCCCCCTGGGAGCTGCCACCCGATGTACCAAGACTACCCTTGCTCCTGTTTTCCCTGCCAGCTCAGGACTCCAGCACCCTGTCTTGCTGAGCCAGACACTCCCGTCTGCTCCAGCACAGACCCAGGGTCTGAATTACCTGCCCCAAAGCTGCAGGTTTACCTGAAAACAGCTCACAGAAGTGTGCTTGTCTTTAGCACTCAGATGGCCCAACTCCCAATGGGGTCTAAACCCAAATAAATCCGTTTTACACTGCATAAAGCTTATGCAGAGTAAACTCATAAATTGTTCGCCCTCTATAACACTGATAGAGAGATATGCACAGTTGTTTGCTCCCCCAGGTATTAATACATACTCTGAGTTAATTAATAAGTAAAAAGTGATTTTATTAAATACAGAAAGTAGGATTTAAGTGATTCTAAGTAGTAACAGACAGAACAAAGTAAGTTACCAAGCAAAATAAAATAAAATGCGCAAATCTATGTCTAATCAAACTAAATACAGATAATCTCACCCTTAGAGATGCTTCAGTAAGTTTTTTCCTCAGACTGGACACCTTCCAGGCCTGGGCACAATTCTTTCCCCGGGTACAGCTCTTGTTCCAGCTTAGGTGGTAGCTAGGGGATTCTTCATGATGGCTCCTCCCTCCTCTTTGTTCTCTTCCACCCCTTTATATATCTTTTGCATAAGGCGGGAACCCTTTGTCCCTCTGGGTCCCCCCCCCCACTGGAAAAGCACCAGGTTAAAGATGGATTCCAGTTCAGGTGACATGATCATGCAAGACTTCATTACCCACTTGCCAGCACACAAATATACAGGAAGACTCACAGGTAAAACACAGCCATCTGCAGACAATGGTCCTAGTTAATGGGAGTCATCAAGATTCCAAACCACCATTAATGGCCCACACTTTGCATAATTACAATAGGCCCTCAGAGCCATATTCCATATTTCTAGTTTTAGATACAAGAGTGGTACATTTAAACAAATAGGATGATCACACTCAGTAGATCATAAGCTTTGTAATGATACCTTACAAGAGACCTTTTGCATGAAGCATATCCCAGTTACATTATATTCACTTATCATGTTTTTATAAAACCATATAGACTGCACAACATCACAATGTACTTGTGTGGTGGGAGGGGCATAAATGACTACAGACACAAAGAACGGGGGTGCGATCAAATAAGTTTGAGAACCACTGCTCTAGCACAATGGAACTCTCAACAACAAACGTTAAGCTCATCTGTGCAGGAGACAGCTTTCTTAGGGGGACCGGTCTGAGACTGTGCAATGAATTCCCCCAGGAACCACAGACTTCCCCACCTACCTTCTGCTCCAAGTGCAAGGTGCACTTCTTTGACCTGCCTCTCTAACATAAATACATCACTCCCCCCCCCCCCCCCCCCCCCCCCCCCCCCCCCCCCCCCAACCGCCCCACCCTAACAAGACACTCCGCTGCACACACTTCTCCTCCTGGGGAGAGGCTGAGAGAATAAACACCAAGTGCCAGGTGTTAGTCACGCTGCTGAATGTGCTACTGAAGGTACTCAGCTACTACAGGGACGGGAGGAGTGTGATATAAGAACCTACACAGAACAGCAATGGCTGATGCATCCCCTCACTCTCTATGGAGTATGTTTCCAGTAAAATGGTTTGATTGGGGCAGGGGGAACAATTAATTTCCTTTCTTTGAAAAACAGCATTTGCGGAGCCAGGGCATTGGATGCCTTGTTGTGGAGAAGCCCTGCACTTGCTCCCCTCATGAGCAGTCTTGCTTTATTCCATTCAGGAGGTGTGACCGGTGGCCCCCACCGCAGTCCTGGCCCATCCTCTGAGAGAATTATGGTTCTAGTCACCTAGAACAGGCCTTCTCTTCTTTGTCCCCACATCCCACAACTCACACTACTTTCTGGCTTTTAAATGCCCTGGCCAGAAGCCTTATTCCATCAAGCAGGAGAAAGTTGTAGTTACAGCAAGTTGAGTCTTATTTGCATTACCCTTATTTTCCTTCCCCTTCCTGCCTCCTCCTCTTCTCCCCGTTTCCTTTCTTCAATGCCTTAACATTCTTCTCCTTTCTCCTTTGGTTTCTCAGGGTTCTTTTGGACTGAAGAGACCAGAGGAACTTCCAGACTTGTCTATGTCCTCTCAGTCCAGCGATGAGATGCCAGTTGGGCCGAGGTGCACATGGCCCCACTGAAGGAAGCCTCCCCAGGAAGTTCTAGGTGTTTGTGTTCCACAGATAGGAGATCAGCCTGTGCTGTTACTTATTTCCTTTTCACATTGGTGGTTTTATCTTAATGAAAAACATTCTCCCAACACCCAAATTGAATTTCATATTTCCAAATAACTCTTAGGGCTTGTCTACATGGGGACACTCAGAAAAGCTAATCTGAGGGTATGTCTACACTAAGGACACTATACTGGCATAGCTACATCACTGTACTTATGCCAGTATAATCTCACAGTGTAGACACAGCCTACACCGACAGAAGCAGTGGATGTGTTATTCCTTGACTTCAGCAAAGCTTTTGATACGGTCTCCCACAGTATTCTTGCCGGCAAGTTAAAGAAGTATGGGCTGGATGAATGGACTATAAGGTGGATAGAAAGCTGGCTAGATCGTCGGGCTCAACGGGTAGTGATCAACGGCTCCATGTCTAGTTGGCAGCCGGTTTCAAGCGGGGTGCCCCAAGGGTCGGTCCTGGGGCTGGTTTTGTTCAATATCTTCATTAATGATCTGGAGGATGGCGTGGACTGCACTCTCAGCAAATTTGCAGATGACACTAAACTGGGAGGAGTGGTAGATACGCTGGAGGGTAGGGATAGGATACAGAGGGACCTAGACAAATTAGAGGATTGGGCCAAAAGAAACCTGATGAGGTTCAACAAGGACAAGTGCAGAGTCCTGCACTTAGGACGGAAGAATCCCATGCACTGTTACAGACTAGGGACCGAGTGGCTAGGCAGCAGTTCTGCAGAAAAGGACCTAGGGGTTACGGTGGACGAGAAGCTGGATATGAGTCAACAGTGTGCCCTTGTTGCCAAGAAGGCTAACGGCATTTTGGGCTGTATAAGTAGGGGCATTGCCAGCAGATCGAGGGACGTGATCGTTCCCCTCTATTCGACATTGGTGAGGCCTCACCTGGAGTACTGTGTCCAGTTTTGGGCCCCACACTACAAGAAGGATGTGGAAAAATTGGAAAGAGTCCAGCGGAGGGCAACAAAAATGATTAGGGGGCTGGAGCACATGAGTTATGAGGAGAGGCTGAGGGAACTGGGATTGTTTAGTCTGCAGAAGAGAAGAATGAGGGGGGATTTGATAGCTGCTTTCAACTACCTGAAAGGGGGTTCCAAAGAGGATGGATCTAGACTGTTCACAGTGGTACCAGATGACAGAACAAGGAGTAATGGTCTCAAGTTGCAGTGGGGGAGGTTTAGATTGGATATTAGGAAAAACTTTTTCACTAGGAGGGTGGTGAAGCACTGGAATGGGTTACCTAGGGAGGTGGTGGAATCTCCTTCCTTAGAGGTTTTTAAGGTCAGGCTTGACAAAGCCCTGGCTGGGATGATTTAGTTGGGATTAGGTCCTGCTTTGAGCAGGGGGTTGGACTAGATGACCTCCTGAGGTCCCTTCCAACCCTGATATTCTATGATTCTATGATTCTAAGGGGTCTTTCAGTCGGAGTCAGAACACCACCTCCCCACACAAGGGCAGCTATGTCAACTGAAGCATTCTAACTGCATGTACACTGGGATTGAGGTCAGCCTAGCTCTGTCAGTCAGAGGGGTGTAGACCTGTGGTGACATCAATTGTAAGTGTAGACCTGGCCTGAAATAAGTTTAAAGTGCATTAGTTAAATCACATTAAGCCCCTCTGTGGATGCTTTTATTCAGAATTAAAATGACTTTAATTCAGTTTAGCTTAATTAATTTGAGGTTAATTAATTCACTTGAGGGGAATTACAGTAAACTGAATTAAGGTCATTTTAATTCTGAATAAGAGCATCCACACGGGGTTTAATAGGATTTAACTAATCCACTTTACATTCACACCTTGAGTTAATTCAGATTAGTTTTCCTGAGGGTCTCTGTATAGATAAATCCATAGATCTTCAATTTCTACTTTCTGATAGTCTGTTATTAATAGGGATCACATTAAATGAGCAAAATGGTTTGTCAGCTCATCTTCCTATGGGGCCGTTACCAGTACATAGATCTTCAAACCGTGCTCGTGTCCATGTACCATGCCTTAATCTGTGGGCACGCACACTGACAGAATTGGCTTCCATCAGTCAGGACATGGTTCTGCTACATAAAGGGGAGGGTTTCTTGCCACACATGGCTCAAAGGCACTGATTGTGAGCCCCACAAAACTATATACAAAAGCTTTGATTAATTCTTGTTTAAAATATTTATTTTTAAAAGATGCCATTTTAATGGGATAAAACCTTCCTGGCTGCAATTCTGAGACTTGGTGCTTGTCCCTCCCAAGCAGGCTGCACTGTGACATGAGGGACTTTTAGCAGCTAGAGGTCCCAGCCAAAATCAAGCTCTCCTTGTCCTAGACACTGTAAGCTCTTCAGGGTATTAGCTGTCTCTTACTATCTAAGTAGACAAAACAGGCAAAGGGTGGGAGGGGGAACAGAGAGGAAATGACTTGCACAAGGTCAGTGGAGGGCTGAAAATAGAAGCTAGGTCTTCTGACTCTCCATTCAACTCCTGCTCTCCCGGACCAAATGCCTCTAAGCATTGGGCAAGGTGACACATGTGACCAAAGAGGCATGAAAGCCCTATCAGCTTGCAGAGAGATGGTGAAAGAACAGGCTTGCTGACCTTGCATCTAGAGACCAGCGTGAACCAAAACACCAGATCTGAATACCTCCGGACTTCAGGAAAGCTGGGCTCAGCATCCAGACCTCACGGCTGGGCCTGGCTGTGGGATGGGCGGGCAAATCTCAACACCCTCAGACTTTGCGTTCCAGTTTTACAGTTGATTCCTATCTATGGGCATACATCGCGCATGTCCATATCACGTGCCTGGAGGGTACAGAGCAGTGGGCTGGTTTTGTTTGGGTCTCCTAGCCCGAGGGTTGAAATGGTAAGACCGTTGTGACTCTCGTTTCAGAGGCATAGCTTTTTCATTTAGTGCTGGTCAAAATTTTCAGACTAAACTTTTTTTCATCAGAAAATGCAGGTTCGGGTCAACGGAAACATTTCAAAAATTTGCAGCTAATTTCCCAACTGTTTTAGTGAAAAAAAAATCCAAAAAGATTGAAGGGCTCATTTTTACATTTTCAGAATAAAAAGTTTTAATTTTTTTCCGTTCAAAACAAATGGCATTTTGAATTTTACTTCAATTAAAAAATAAAATAAAAAAAGGTTAAAAAACCCTCAAAAATTAAATGAAACATTTAATTCGACCCAAACTAGTGACGGGGCTGGGCGTGCCCCACGGCTGGGCTGGGAGTGCAGTCAGAAAGTGGCTGCAGGCAAGGGGTTTAGACACTCCTGCAAGCATGCCCAGGCCCTGTGCTTCATGTCTCAGTGCAAGCACCCAAATATCTGCTGCTTGTGGAAAGGTTCTAGTGTGGCAGGGAGTGAGCCAAGCATATCCCAAGGGAGTGGGACCTCACATTTCTGGGCAGGTTATTAGATTGATCTCACCTCATGATCTCCTCCCATTTGACCAGAAATATAGTGGGAGACTGGCCTGTGCGAGCTCCATGCCAAGACAGAACAGGTCCAACTGCAGGCCCAGCACAGAGGTTCTGCATCAAAGGAGCGAGAGAGATCCAAGTGTCATTCACCACAGAGCAGAGCACAGCCTGGGGCTCAGTGCCAGAGGGCCAAGGGCCAGGTGGTAGCGGCTAGCCCAGGACCACACTGCATTAGGCGCTGTACGAACACAGAGGCAGTTCCTTCCCTGAGGAGCTCACAGCCTAAGCAACTTCCTGTTCTCTTGCTCCCTCCTCTATTCTCCTCTCGCACAGTACATTCATCTCCCAGCTTCCTCTGGAGCACCCACTTACCCCAACTCTCTCTCTTTCTCCCATCCCCCCATCACTTTATTTCTTTCTCTGGCACACAGGGCTGGGGACTGTTTTGTGTCTTCCTTCCCCTGGGGGAGAGAGTGGGGGTAGATGACTGGATTCGGGGAGTATTTGGGGATATGGATAGATTGATATTTTGGGGGATTTGGATGTTGGAGGAGTAGATATCATCTGAGCTGTGGTAATGGATTTTGGGGGGGGCACCTGTCTGACTTGGGGGCACGTGGGTTTTGGAGGAGCAATATTTAGGTGGCAGTGGTTGGATTTATGGGTGCAGTGGCAGGGGGATTGGGAATATGAATGAATGTATGCAGGTTGAAGGGTTTTGGGGTGCATTTTGTGAGAATAGAGGGGGGATGTGGATGGGAGCAAGAGGGAAGGATGGGGATGTCTGGGAGTAGGAGGGCAGTAGCAGTGGGTTTGTGGATGGGACCTGGGGAGGTGCATGTCTGTTTAGGGGATGATGGGGATGGGTATTGGAGGGGGTGCATGGCTGTTTAGGGGATGAGGGAGACGGGGCTGGAGGGAAGGGGGTTGGAAGGGGTGCATGGCGGTTTGGGTGTGAGGGAGACGGGGCTGGAAGGATGGGGATGGGGGGCGGTTTGGGGGTGAGGGAGACGGGGCTGGAAGGATGGGGATTGGAGGAGGTGCGTGGCTTTTTGGGGGTGATGGGGATGGAGAGGTGGGGATTGGAGGGGGTGCATGGCTGTTTGGGAGTGGGGGGAAGCTGTGCGTCCCCATTAGCCTCTTCTTGCCCGTTTGTTTCCCTTCCCCTCTAGCGCGGGGAGGGGGAGCGCAGCGTGGGGGTGGTAGCCATTGCGCGGGCGCCCCCTGCCAGCCTCCTCTCTCCGAGTTCCTGGGTCGGTCTCTCCGTCCGCAGCGGGATCAGGGGCTGCGGCCTCTCCCGCCTGGACACTCCTCCTGTAGGGCAGCGAGGGGGAGTGACCGTGCCAGCCCCCAGCCCCTTCCTGCAGCCCGGCGCTTCCTTTCCCCGCCGGCTCCGCACGCTGCCCGGCTGGCTGCAGCATCCCGAGCCCGCAGGTAGGGAGCGCAGCCGCCCGGCCAGCCGCGGATCCCGCCCCCCGCAGCAGCTTTACAGGCATCGGTCGGCTCGCTTGAATTAATGTCCCGGCGCTAGGCGGCCGGGGAGCGCAGGGGCTGTACCCAGGAGCCTGCGCAGGGACTGGAGCCGGCCCGGGAGCCGCTGCTGCAGCGGGGAGCCGGCCCGCTCTGCTGGAGCCAGGGGAACCGGATCAGGTGGCTGGAGTCGGCGTGGGAGCGGCCGCTGCGCAAAGGAGCCGGCTCGGGTGACAGCAGAGAGCTCGGCATGACCCTCAAGTCGAGCCGGGGCGACAGCGTGAGCAGCATGCGGACGGCGCTCTCCGACCTGTACCTGGAGCACCTGCTGCAGAGCCGGCCCAAGCCCGAGGTAAGAAGGGCGCTTCCCGGGGGGGCAGGGACAGCGGCAGGCAGCCGCAATAGGGTAGTACGTCCCGGGGGCCTGCGGCAGCCGGGGAGCCAGAAGCCGGGCAAAGTGCCCAGGGCCTCTAGCAGCCAGGTCTCATACAGTGTGGGGTGATAGCCCCAGGACACTTTATGTTTGAGGGCTCCCCTCACCTGGAACACACTATTAGCTACTAACTTCCCTGGGGAATAATTGACGTGACCAAGCAGTTTGATGTACATTTGTGGTACAGCGCCAATCACATTTCACTTCCCTCCCTACAGCTGGCAAAGCAGGGGCACTGGGACTCGGGAGCTAAGAGGTCTGGGTCTCCCAGTGTGAATGTTGGCAAGTCTCTGCACTGCTCCATTTCTCAGTGTCTACATCTGCAAAATGGGGATAATGATCCCTCTCCTGGTGTGAGATCCACAGATGGAAGGTGCTTATTGCAAAGTCTCTCAGTTCTTATTCACTCCAGTCTCTGGCCCTTGGGCATGTGTAGCCTTTTCTGTGAGGTCACTGAAGGGTTGAGGCTGGCTTCAGTGAAGCTGCTCTTCACAACACTGAGGATATCAGTGTTTAGGAATCCAGTTCCCTTGCCTCCCCACCCCTACTCTGTCCACGGCGCTGGCAGAGATTGTGGCCCTCATCCTGCTCTTGCTTGGTCTGGTTTGAATCCGAAGTGACTCCCTTGAAGACAGCAGCATTAGAGCAGTGTAAAACTGGTGTGAGTGGGATCAGGGTTAGAGCTGGGGGGTGCTGTGGCTGAAGATCCGGGAGCAGGGAGGGAGTGCTCGCTCTGTGTTACTCCGACGCTACCTCCCTGGCTGACGTGGGGGCAGCATTGATTGGTTTTGGAGCCCCCAGCCCAGGGTACAGGGAGGAAAACCTAATCTGAGGGTAGGGAGAGCTGCAGTTGCAAAAGCAGGGTGTGAGGGAAGGAGGTGGTATTCACTGTCCTTAGATCTCTGAGTGGGGCTGGGGGACAGCTGAGGAGCTGACAGCTGTACTTAAATCTGTAATGAACTGTCCTGCTCTGTTTCCATCACGCTGCAGCATTTCATGGGTGGCTCTCCTCTCTGGGTGGATAGGAACGGGGGGGAGGCATGTGAAGCTAGTTTGGAAGAGGATTTGCCATTTTGCTCCTGGGTAGGGAACCGGTAGCTGAATGGGAGGAGGAAAGCTGCAGCTCCAGGCTAAAATGAGACTCTTTCTTGTTTTTGCTGCAAAGTTGTAGCTGGTCTGAACTGGAACTGCCTGTCACATGAGCTGATTTAGCTGCTGAGCAACCTCCGGCAAGCAGGTCCACATATCAGGCTGGAGGAGATGTGGCAATGGATTTTAGCCCTGGGAAACTGGGGCAGGCCAATCTTGCACATGCCTCCTAATTCCTGCTCCTGAGACAATGATCATTGTGTGGCAGGCTTCATACACAACAGCACTGGCTGAATGGTAGTGGCACTGGTTAAGAAAACATCAGCAGTGTGCCCCCCTGCTTCAGGGCTACATTATCAGCCGTTGTAAATTGGGGTATCTCCAGTGCAGTCAATGGAGCTATGACAATTTACATTCCCTGAGGATCTGGCCCGTTATCCCCAGAAGTGCTCAGGAATCTCAGCACTGTTAGGGTGTGTAGCTTTCAGGCTGCAAAGCTGCACAGTTGAGCAATGACTGCTTCTTTTTAAACCCACAGAAGCAGGGAGGAAATTGGAGACCAGACTGAAACTTTATCCTTAACCCACCCTGTTGTGCAATAAAGCAATAGAAAGAAACACAACCACCCATCATGAGTGAGTTAAATGTGAGCTTTCATCCAGAACTCTGGATTCTCTCTCTTTTTGGTGGCTGAAATCTGGCACCATGAGGAAAGCTGAATTATCTTGTGTGTAAGGTGGGATTTGGTACTTCAGTCAAACCAAAGAAACTTTTCACATTTCCTGCCCCCCATCTCACCAGCCTGGAATCCCACAGCCGGTGTAAATTGTTGTGGCCTCAGAGACTTCAGTGGAGCTGTGACAGTTTATACCCACTATGAGTCTGCTCCCCCGTCTTTTCTTTTTATGCCCTGTTCTGCATCAGAGTGTCTTTAACCCTTTAGGAGCCACAGCTAGAGAGTCACACAAGGGACATGCAATTGGTCTTGTGAAATCCGAAGAAGCTGTATGGGGCTGGAGGGTGAAAGTCATAAACAGCAGGGCTGATAGTGAGCTGGGATGGCACAGGGCTCTTCTATTTTTTCTTAAAGGTCTCCTGATGTGTATCAGGACATTTGGGATAGGCCTTCGTAACAGCGTCTGGAGGGGGCTATGTATTTCTGAGCCCACGAATCAGACTGCCTAGTCACCAAGACCTAGCACTTCAAAGAAATGGAGAAAATGCTGAATGTGTGGCTAGTTACAGGCTCTCTGTTAGAATCTGAAGGTGCATCTACACTTTGAGCTGGGGCTGTAACTCCCAGTTTGCAGAGAGATACTCACACAAGCTGTGATGGAGCCAGTGTGCTGAAAATCAAGGGTAGCCTCAGGTATGTCGCCCCAAACTGGGAATTGCACCTCCAGCTCCAAGTGTAGACAGACCCTTAGGGACTTCAGGCGATGGAAAAGTCTCCAGCCGTAGAGTCTTGGAGCCATCTCGGAAAGTGCAAAGCTGCAGTCCTCCCCCCATTTATGAAGCTGTCTAGCCCAGATCTTCAAAGGTATTTAGGCACCTGAGGGTCTGGACCTCTGTAACTGCCCCACACTCTAAACTATGGTCAAATGGAGTGAATGGATTGTTCCTCTCTCCCTTTGTTTTGACAGTGTTTATGAAATCTTCTGTATAGCAAGCCTGACCACCCTGGAGTCAAGATTGCTCTCTGGGAACAGGGGACTGGGTTGTTGCTATACAAATTAATGCAAAATCCTATTCTGCATTCCCTCCTCACTCCAGCCCTATCACACACATGTGTATGTTTCCCTAAGTCCCACCACCACCCACTGCAAAATTCAGGTCTGGGTTTCAGACACTCCAGAGCTTGGGTCCAGATCCCGGGGGTGATCTGGTTGCTCTGTGTTGCTCTCAGTGGGGTGCTGGGGAATGGGGTGCTGGGGGTGGGGTTGGTACATTTGGTGGCTGAGTGGATGCACTGCTCCCCCCATTCCCTGGAACACGTGGTCCTAGTAGGGCACTTTTCCACCAGCGTGCCCAATGCAGCATGGCCTATCTGCAAAGCACCATCAAGGCCACTTTGTACGGAGTAGCAGCTCCTGGTGCCTCCTTCTTTGCCACCCATTACACAGCTATTCCATTGACCTCAGGAGCTGCGTTGTCCCAGACCCTGGGCTCTGACCTGACCTGGATCCCATTTCCAGTGAGGTACAGCAGTAACCCATGTTCTCTCTGCCTGGATTCTGCTGAGCTGGCGTTCAGTCTGTATTTTAACTTCATCTGGCTCCTCGCAGTGCTCCTGAACTCTGAGCCCTCCTGCAGATGTTTCCTCTCCCTCAGAGGGATTTGAGAGCCCTGCGTAAGCAGCTGGCTCTGCCAGACCCTCATCGCCCTGACTCTCAAAGGGTCGAGAGGTCACAGGCTACACAAGGCCAAAGCTTCAGAACAACAATGCTGCGTGTGTGTGCTAGGCAGGAGGTTTACACTGAGCAGGCTGTGGCACTGTCCCTATGGTTACATTCCCCTAACCAGTCAGGCCTGGTAAGGCCATTACACACGATCCCTTAGTGCTTTTGTTTCATCGGCAGCACCAACTTGGAATGGAGGCTGTTCGTAACTCTGAACTAAACATTCTGGTTCTTTCCAAAGTTTACAACTGAACAGTGACTTAACAAAGCGCTGAAACTTTACTCAGCAGGAGAAAAATACTGCTCTTAACCATCTTAATTTAAATGAAACAAGCACAGAAACAGTTTCCTTACCTTGTCAATCTTTTTTTAAACTTTCCCTTTATTTATTTAGTAGTGTACATTTAACACAGCACTGTACTATATTTGCTTTTTTTCTTGTTTTGTCTCTGCTGCTGCCTGATTGCGTATTCCCAGTTCCAAACAAAGTGTGTGATTGACCGGTCAGTTCGTAACTCTGGTGTTCCTAACTCTGAGGTTACTGTATTGCTAACCCGCAAAATACTCCTGACTCCAAGGAGTCAGGCCTTGAAAAATCAGGAGATTGGCTTCAAAATAATGAGATTTTATAAAAAATAACACCTTTGGGGTCTTTGTATTTGCTTCTGGTTTTTAAGCCTTTATGAGGTCACTTTTCCAAACGCTTCTCAGGGACCACCAGGGCTAGAAATGTACTTAGCTGACATTCTCACATTATCACAGGACTCCAGGAGCTGGGGCTTTAAGAAACACACCAAATATTGCAAGACTCATTAAAGCTTTGTGAGAGTTGGCAAAACAGTGACTGCTTTGCATTACAGGTCTCTTTATTAACCCATAGCTCCTATTGTTTTTCCCTCTGATGATGCTTGGGCATCAGTTTATTTAATGCCAATGCTTAAAGTAGAAACAAGCTGGCCTAGTAGTTTAGAAAGGTTAGTGCTCCTGTTTAACCCCAACATGGCGGTCCTGGCTGAGGCAGCCCCTTGGAGTGTTGATGTTGGCAAAGAGGATGTATCTGGGGCTGTATTAGCCCCATGTGCCAGCAGTAGAGCAGTTAGCATGCCTGTTTCCTCTTCCCTCTCTACCCCGGTGCCTTGGCCTCTCTTGTAACTTTTTCTTGATTGACTATGGTTTCAACAGGCGGCGGTTAGGGTCTAGGAAGAGGATGAGAGGTTTGGAGCAGGTGTACCAACCTCCTGAGCTCCTGCAGCCAGCCCATCATCAGCTGCCTCTGCCCCTCGTTGCCCACTCCTGTCTCTGCTCCCTCTGTTCATCTAGCGCTAACCTCCCCAGGGATCTCTTGCACATTCCCACTGTGCCTTCTCCTTTGCAGCCCCTTGGTCCAGCAGAGCCTCCCTGTGTCTCTCTGCCTCATCACCTCTCTGTCTCATTTTAGATTTCAGCTGAAATCCTCTTTTTCCACCCTCACCTATATGCTAGTGCCGTCAATGGAGCAGGAACAGAGGGGAATGTTCAAGCAGCAGCTTAATTCTTCTGAGACAGCACCCAACTCTCCCACAATGCATCTGTGCACCAGCTGTACAAGACCTGCGGTCACTCCTGCCTCTCTGGTTTCAGTCTGTATTGTCACTAGTGGGCCACGTGGGAGCTGTAATCAGAGTGGAGTGCTCCCTTGTCCTGGCCATAATACCAGCTGTGCACTTTTTTCTGTCCTAATGCTCCCTCTGTAGAGTCCACTGATGTTACTGTTCACTTCCCGACCTAAACTGTTGTGCTGTGTTGCAGTGCTCTGTGAAACAGCTGCTGAGCTCCACCCCAGAGGTGGCTGCATTTCAGTGGGAGATGAAGTGATCCACTGTATTTGAGTGTTCATAAAGTTTCATAGATTCCAAGGTGAGAAGGGACCATTATGATCACCTAGTCTGACCTGTATAGTATGGACTAGAGAACTTCCTCAAAATAATTTCTAGTGCAGATCTTTTAGAAGAAGATCCAGTCTTGATTGAACAATTGGCAGTGCTGGAGAATCCACCACAACCCTTGGTAAATTGTTCCCATGTTTAATTACACTCATTGTTAAAAATGTACCCCTTGTTTCCAGCCTGAATTTGTCTAGCTTCAGCTTCCAGCCATTCGATCGGGTTAGACCTTCCTCCACTAGACTGAAGAGCCCATGATTAAATATTTGTCCCCCATATAGGTACTCATAGATAAGGTTACGATTTAGTCACGGGTATTTTTAGTAAAAGTCATGCACGGGTCATGGGCAGTAACCAAAAAGTCACAGCCCGTGACCTTTCTGTGACTTTTACTAAAAATACCCATAACTAAATCTTACCTGCTTGGGGCAAGTGGGGTGGCAGTGCTCCAGCGGACGCTGCTGCTCCCGGGGGTGAGGGGCAGCCTGGAGCCCTGCTGCCGCTGCTGCTTCTGGGGGGTGGCCCAGGGCTCCGCCACCGCTGCTGCTCCTCTGGGCAGGGGCAGTCTGGGGCACTGCTGCTGCTCCCAGACTACTGCTCCAGGTAGGGTGACCAGATGTCCCAATTTTATAGGGACAGTCCCGATTTTTGGGTCTTTTTCTTTTATGGGCTCCTATTACCCCCAACCCCTGTCCCGATTTTTCACATTTACTGTCTGGTCACCCTAGCTCCAGGGCAGTGCCCGGGACCAGTCGCCTGGGGCCGCTGGAGCAGTGGCTGGTGCGGCTGGCCCCAGGGCCACCCCAGCTGCTGGGGCGGCCCTGGGGTCAGCCGCTGGAAGTCACGGAGGTCACGGAAAGTCCCGGGATCTGTGATTTCCGTGACCTCCGTGAAAGATTCGCAGCCTTACTCATAGACTGTGATCGAGTCACCCCTTCACCTTCTCTTTAAGCTAAATAGATTGAGCTCCATGAGTCACTGTACAGCTTGATTTCTCATCCTTTAATCGTTCTCGTAGCTCTTCTCTGATCCCTCTCCAATTGATCAACATCCTTCTTGAATTGTGGGCACCAGAACTGGACACAGGATTCCAGCAGTGGTCGCACCAGGGCCAAATACAGAGGTAAAATAACCTCCCTGCTCCTACTTGAGATTCCCCTGTTGATACATCCCAGGCTAGCATTAGCTCTTTTGGCCACCGCGTCACATTGGGAGCTCCTGTTCAGCTAATTATCCACCACATCCCCCAAATCTTTTTTAGAGTTTCTGCTTCCCAGGATAGAGTCCCTCAGCCTGTAAGTGTGGCCTGCATGCTTTGTTCCTGGGCATAGACATTTTCATTGAGCTGTATTCAAATGCATATTGTTTACTTTCGCCCCATGCAGTCTGATGGACTGTCTGGGTACAAGGCCCTGTATAAATGACAGTCAGTCATTGCCAGCCAGTGACCGTACTGAGGGTGGCTGGTTCACTGCTATCAGTCACCTCCTGGACAGGGTGTTCTGTCCATTCCTCAGCTGAAAGCAAAGGTTAGGGCTGGGGAGGGGCGGAGGTTCCTAGGCTGCCCCAACCTTTGTGACAGTGCCTGAGCTCAGCTGACTGGAATGTGCTGCTTTGCTGAGCCTGGCGTTTGAGGGCTGCTGATGTACTGGAATCGTGCTGTGTCATATATGCTGAGGAAGCCAAGAAGAGATAAGAGGGGAAGCCATGCTGACTCAGCTCCCCTGGAGGCACTTTGAACTCTGGCCGGGGCCACAGTGAGACTTTCTCCAGCTTCCCAAAGGTCCCTGCCAGCTCTGCTGGAGAAGGCAAACAGGGAGCAGCATGTCTGCTTTCTGACTCAGAACGGTTCTGTTCCTCCTCCTCTCTCCAGTGGCCCAGGGCAATTTCACCATGTGTCTTTCCTCATCTCCTGCCGTCTGTCTGCTCCCTGAATCCAGAAGCATCTGCATGGGCGGCGGGTATCATAGGTCAGGGGAGGCTAAGTCTCCTCTAACCCAGGCCGTGGCCTCACCCATGCTCCACCCTGAGGCCTCTCCCCTGAGGCCGGCGGGGGCTCCTCCGGCCGTGGGCGGGGGGCCCTCAGGGCTCCAGCGGGCAGTGCCTCAGGCAGAAGGGGAGGTTCACCCGCCGCCCATGAGCATCTGGTTGTCCCTCTGTCTCCCCAGCCTGGATTGCAGACCCGGCCCCCTACCTGATATTCTAGCTGTTCTCCCTTCCACCAAAAGCCAGGCTTTCCTGGGGCTTGTAACAGCCATGTACACAACCTGGGGCTGAGGCTTGGCTGCAGGATCTGTAGTCTGAATGTATTTAATAAATTTGGCAGGAGCAACCTGTTTGGCTCTTTTTAATTTCTAGGAGAAGATTTTTTGGGGCTTTCAAAGATAGCTTCTTTCAATAAATCTGGTGTCCTCCCTGGCTCTGCCGATGCCCTGCAATCCTGACCGCAGCTCTCTCTGGGAGTCCAGGCCTGGCATCTGCACAGCTCTGCCAATGCACCATAGTCCTGATTTGAAGCACCACCTGCTATTCCAGTGATAGATTCTGCCCCCAGTTCTGTCAGGGCAGCTTTGTATCCCCCTTGGTTCCAGTCTGGAGGTCCCCCCATGGCTCTGCTGATGCACCCTAGACCTGATCTGCAGCATCACCCCTCAGTATGTCCCCCAGTGCACCTCAGTCCTGAAGCGTGTCCCACCCCACCCCACCCTGCTATGCCAGCCCTAGACACCTCACCCAGCTCTTCCAGTGCAGCATGGCCAACTCCAAATGTTCAGAAATCATAAGTCAGGCTCCTTCTCTGAGTCACAGGATTGGTGTAAAATTCATGATATTTGTTTTTAAAAACAATGCCGTTTGGGTTCATTTTCTTGCATTTAGTTTCTGAGCCTTTAGGATGCATTCAGATTCGATTTTCAAGCTCTTCTCTTTGACCGTGGGGGTTAGAAACGTCCATTCTTTTTTAAATTAAACCTCAGATTCTCACCTAAGTACTGGACTCCAGGAGCTGGGACTTTGAATAAGGCACCCAGTATCGCCAGGCTCGTGGTAAAATCATGAGAGTTGGCAACTTTGCAACATGCCTTAAACCTGACCCACAGCCATTCCCTCCCTCCTCCCCCCCAACCATTCCAGTCCTAGCACCCAAAACAGCTCCACCAATGCCCCTCAAATCTGACCTGCAGCCCCCATCTCCCACTAGAGCTTTGGACTCCCTACACAGTGCAGTGCACCTTAGGCCTGCAGTTTGCCCCCCCGCCCCCCTTGCTATTGCAGTCCCTAGGCCCTTTTGTCCAAATTGCATTGTGGTTTTGTAGTGGAGATGAATGTGAAGTGTGCGTGTGGTCTGGGGAGAGAAGTTGCTACATTCCCACACACATGCTCTTGAAGACAGGAAGCTGCACCCAACTGACTCTGCATTCTCTGTGTACAAGACTGGTTCCAAAACAGGCCCAGTCTACACTAGATGCTGTTGCTGGTATAGCAATGCCAGTTCAAGTGTGATTTATGATTCTAACTGGCAGAAGCCCTAATGTGTAGATAGGTTAAAAAAAATGCTTCTGCTGGTATCGCTTATTTCATTCACCAACCATAAGGCTCCTTGTTTGTCATGGAGGTCGCAGAAGTCACGGAATCCATGACTTCCTGCGACCTCCGTGACTTCTGCAGCGGCCCGTGTGGCTGACCATAGGGCCGCCCAAGCAGCTGCCCTGGGGACAGCTCCTCGGGCAGCCCTGGGGACAACCGCACTGGCTGCTGCTGGAATGGCTCTGCAGCCAGCCGCTGCTCTGTCAGCCCTGGGCAGTTGGCCCCTGGAACCACCCGAGCAGCGGCTGATGTGACTGGCCCCAGGGACCGCCTGAGCAGCAGTCCCGGGGGTGGTGGGAGCAGCCACAGCTCAGCGTCTCCCAGCAGCAATCTTGGAGCGGCCAGAGCAGCAGCTGGCCCCGGGTCTTTCCCCGCCACCCCTGGTGGCAGCCAGATCGGCAGCGGGCCCCCCGGGGCTCCCACCTAGGTGGTGGTGGGAGCAGCAGCAGGCCCCTCACAGCTGGTGCACGGGCTTCCCCCCCACAGTGCTCCCCCCTCACAGCGTCCCTCGCCCCCTAAGATTCAATCAGGGGTATTTATGGTATAAGTCATGGACAGGTCACGGCCTGTGATTTTTTGTTTCTTGCCCGTGACCTGTCCATGACTTTTATTAAAAATACCCGTGACTAAATCATACCCTTAACCATAAGCGATACCAGCAATGGCACTTCGATGCTGGTATAACCTGCAAACCTTTTCCCATGTAGACATGTCCTTAGTGTTTAACCCTAAGGTGAAAGGAGGGGAGGGTGCAGGCAAGGTGTCAGATAAGTTGCAGAGGAATCCAAGGTCAGTTTAAAAACAAAGAACAAAATAACCAAAAATCAAGGAAACTAGAGAAAAACAATTTCCCACCAGAGTCTGATCCTGTGTTTTCTGAATGTGCTTTGCAGCTGGGACTGAGGGTGGGTGGAGTGGAGCAGAGCAGTGGTGGTGGCTGAATCAGCTGGTCAAAGAGACATTTTGAGTTCAGAGCAGAAATGACCTAAGACAAATCGATATAAGAGTGTGAGGCACATGGGGGGAGGGATAGCTCAGTGGTTTGAGCATTGGCCTGGTAAACTCAGGGTTGTGAGTTCAATCCTTGNGTGGTGGTGGGAGCAGCAGCAGGCCCCTCACAGCTGGTGCACGGGCTTCCCCCCCACAGTGCTCCCCCCTCACAGCGTCCCTCGCCCCCTAAGATTCAATCAGGGGTATTTATGGTATAAGTCATGGACAGGTCACGGCCTGTGATTTTTTGTTTCTTGCCCGTGACCTGTCCATGACTTTTATTAAAAATACCCGTGACTAAATCATACCCTTAACCATAAGCGATACCAGCAATGGCACTTCGATGCTGGTATAACCTGCAAACCTTTTCCCATGTAGACATGTCCTTAGTGTTTAACCCTAAGGTGAAAGGAGGGGAGGGTGCAGGCAAGGTGTCAGATAAGTTGCAGAGGAATCCAAGGTCAGTTTAAAAACAAAGAACAAAATAACCAAAAATCAAGGAAACTAGAGAAAAACAATTTCCCACCAGAGTCAGATCCTGTGTTTTCTGAATGTGCTTTGCAGCTGGGACTGAGGGTGGGTGGAGTGGAGCAGAGCAGTGGTGGTGGCTGAATCAGCTGGTCAAAGAGACATTTTGAGTTCAGAGCAGAAATGACCTAAGACAAATCGATATAAGAGTAAGGCACATGGGGGGAGGGATAGCTCAGTGGTTTGAGCATTGGCCTGGTAAACTCAGGGTTGTGAGTTCAATCCTTGAGGGTGTCCCTGCCAGCAGGTATATGGGATCTTGGGGAGCAATTACCACACAGGTGGGGTGCAAAATAAACTTTATTAAGAAAATACAAAACAGGGAAAATTCAATAGTGAGGGGTATGGGGTTTGTTAAGGTAGACAATTGGGGAGGGGTTTCTTTTAGTGGATAGGGGGTTTCAATAGTGGGGTACAATACAGTGGGGCACAATACAGTTGGTAACCAATTAACACTGAAGTATAAATGTAACAGGTAGCTAACAATTTCTATGTAAAGGGTGTGTCACAGCAGCATATAACCAACTAACAAATGTGTTAAATAACCAACAACTTTAGGTAAAAATGTGTCACAGTGGTGTAAATGTAAAATGTGAGGTGTGTTAGAGAGAAAAAGGGTAACCAATGGGGTTTTATACTAGACTTCAGTAATACAATAGAGGTTTGGGAAGTTACACAGGGAGAAACAGCAGCAGCAGCAG
>QXTE01000555.1:0-57092 GCA_003942145.1 Platysternon megacephalum | reverse complement strand
AAGCCAGCAGTTAGAACAAGGGTGTTTGCAAGAGGTTTTTCTTACCAATCCCCAAAGCAGCAGCAGGAACAGCAGTTTCAGCATCAGAGGACGCAGAGAAGACTCAATTCGCTTACAATAATCAGGAGATCTTCAGGCACAAATTCGTTGTTCGTGGGAGGGGAGTTCAAAAACGGGGGTACGCTCAAAAACAAACGAGAGCGGGAAGAGGGCCCCCCAAAGACCCCTAGCTGATCAGACCAGGTGGCAAAGCAAGGACCTTCTTCAAGGGTCTGATCAGAAAATGTCTGGTTTTAAAGGCAAACTTAGGCAGTTTCC
The DNA here is from genome assembly GCA_003942145.1 of Platysternon megacephalum. Lineage (NCBI taxonomy): Eukaryota > Metazoa > Chordata > Testudines > Platysternidae > Platysternon > Platysternon megacephalum. The sequence continues at coordinate 56,774 of QXTE01000555.1, read as the reverse complement.
CACCAGTACTTTTGATTGGCTCCTCTTGATACAGGGGAGGAGAAAAGGCAGGGAAAACTGCAGGTGAGCACAGGCATGTCTGGGCAAGTTCTAAGTCACAGGTATGACTCATATGCTCAGCTATGTGGCCACTTTAGGTCTTGCATATCTGGGCAGCGCCCCCTACACCGAGCCTGGGTCTGAACAAAGGAACCAAAGGAAGAAGCAAGAAGCCTCCTCCCCAGGCAGAGCCAATGGCCCCAATCAGTCTGCACAAGCCATTTCCATGAGCAGGGCCAGGCTGTGACTCTAGTTAGCACAATGGCTGGGAGGGGCGGCCACTCAGCACAAACAGAAAGGAGGGGGGGGGGGGAAAGGAATGCAGCAGGGGGACAGCTGTAACAGACAGAGGGGGCCATTTAGGGAACTGGGGTAAAAATCTGTCTGGGGATTGGTCTTGCTTTGAGCAGGGGGTTGGACTAGATGACCTCCTGAGGTCCCTTCCAACCCTGAGATTCTATGAAATGGTGATCTCTGTCTCAGATTTGTCCCACATCCTGTGTTGGGAGGTGGAGAGGTTCTGTATCGCACACTAACACAGTGTGTGTCTTTGTTCCCCCTAGTGGCTGGCCCACATAAGAAGATGAGAGTCTACTACTGCTATAATCTAGGGGAGTTATTCCTGTAATTCAAGTGGCAGAGGCTCATGCTTTTAGCACTGAAGGTCTCAAGTTCAAATCCTGATCATAGCCCAAGCAGGGTCAGTTATACTTGCTCCTCCTGGAATGCAGAGTGGTTAGTCGGCAGCCTGCTGGCTTCTTGAAAAGATTATACTGTGCCATCTCTTTTAAAACTCCTGTGTAATTTGTTGGGGTTCTGTGAGATCCTGGGGCACAAGCAAAGTGCTTCACATGGTCTGAGCAACTGGCCACCATCTTGGACTCCTCCCAGGATCCGGTGGGAGAGCAGGACCTCGGAGGATGCTAGAGACTGCATGCAACAGGGGCAGGCTGCATTAATTCCATGTGACGTGATACAACATGCAAAGTCACGAGTACAGGAGTAAAACTGACAAGAGCCACGATCATTTCCTGGTGTGAGCTGGCCAGGACTCCTGATCTGAGCTCCTGTAGGACGGGGAACATGATCATCAGTCTTCTGACATATCCTGACATGGGAGGCCTCACACACGTGCCCTTCCTGTAGCCCCTGCTGCAAGGAGCCAGGGTTGCCTATGTATTAACCATGAATGCATGTTGCCACCTCAGCACCAGAAGAGGTTAATGGGCTTGGTCCTGGCCAGGGCTGCTCTCTGCAGCTCATTAATTGTTCCTGAAGCAGTAAAATCAGTGGACTAATATCTAATCTGGAACAGCTGGGGGTGTTTGCTTTACCCTAGCGAGTGCTGGGAGCTGGCTAAAGAGGATGGTTGTATAGTGCCAGCTGGGGGGGGAGAGATGTCTGACAAGCTCACTGCCAATAGATGTGTCATTGGGGCCCATCATGGGATAGCAGGGGCTGCAGGTCAGCAGTGAGCTGCCCAAGCAGGGCTCATTGCAGGAATATGGACTGGAGTAGCAGGGGGAGCTGCAGGTCAGGACTGAGGAGTGTTGACGGGGCTGAGTGGGGCCCAAGACTGGAACTGAGAAGAGGCTGCAGGGCTGAAATGAGGTGCCCCTGGCACTTGCAAGATGCACTCTGGGTGAAATCCTGTGTGCCTAGCTTATTTCCCAGCATCCCTCGCCATGCTGGCCAAGGGCCTAAGTGGTGTCATTGCATCAACTTCGGTGGAGTTGGGCCTACTTTGTCCCAGGAGGAATCTGGCCCTCTGTATGCTGTTTATAGATTTCTACTGATGCTTTGTATAAGATCCTCTGGCCAAGGGATGATTAAGTCTCCAGAGCTTCACACACATGGTCTGAAACCTGGCTTTGGGATGGTTCCTCTTCCCATCTGCTTATTGGCCAGTGGAAAGCATCATTGTATTGGGACCAGGTCGGCCATGGGAAGTGAGAATGCTGTTGAGAATCTCTCCACCTTTCCAATTTCCTGCTGCGAATAACACCTCTCTCTCCCCCCCCCCCCCNACCCCCTCCCCCCCCCCCCCCCCCCCCACACACACACACACATTCTCACTGCCATCCGACAGCCAGCTCATTTGTAACTGTTAAATTGGGAAAATCAAGTGTTTCTGGCTGGCGGTGGGGCTTAAACCCTCTCTCCTGCGCTGCCTGGACAGGACCATCTCTGTCCCGCCTCTGCTCTATCCAATGTGCTGTTCACAGCTCTCAGCACCTGCAATTGTGACATCTGTGGATCATGGCCAGAATGGTACCAAGAGTCCTGGAGCTGCAAGAGGCCATCGGGGAGCCTGACAAGCAACCCCAAAAGCCCGAGGTTAGGCAGGTCTGATCCTTCCATGAAGCAGGACCCAGCCGGCAGGCAGGGGAGATGTTAGATTGCTCTGGGGGGGTACGTTTGCAAAAGTTGGCCTTGTGGGAGCTAGTTCAGGCAGTTCCCATGGTTCCTACTGACCCAGGTATCAGTTCTTTAACCATTTATGTGCTGCTGTGTGCTGCTCGAGAAATATCCTCCATCTAGTCCTGTTAATTTGTGATATTGAGAGGGTTGTACAGCCGTCCCGGCTGGATATGCTGTCAGGGGTGGGACAGCAGGAGTTACAGGTGAGCTCTAGGACTTGCGATGTGTGTGAACAGCTCTGGGTACACTGGTTCATGCTTCCTTGGAAATCCTCGGTGGAGTGAGTTTTGGAATACCTGCTCTTGGCATGGTGGTTCCTAGATGGAGTTGCTGCATCTATGGGTGGAGAGACAGCTATGATTTGTGTCAGTCATCAGTTTTATCCAGCAAAGTTTAGTGCTTAAAACCCTGTGGGGTGCTAGGGAGAATGGGTACTGTGAGGAGCGTAGCTGTGTTGCTTGGACCGGAGGTGAGAGTTGGTTCAAACTAATGGAAACCAGAGTCCGAGTTCTGCTCCTAGTTACATTTGTGTGGATCCAGAGTAACTCCATTTTAGTGAAGTTACTCTGGAGTGATTCTCATGTGAGAAAAAGTAACATTTAACTCTAGGTTTGTAATCATAGAATATCAGGGTTGGAAGGGACCTCAGGAGGTCATCTAGTCCAACCCCCTGCTCAAAGCAGGACCTATTCTAAGCAGTAATATTCTGCCGCACCGTCTTATTAAGCTTTGGAACACCATGCAGAAGGCTCCTGGGACCTCTTTGACTACCTTTCTCAAGTGTTGCCAAGCCTCCAGTTCTGTTTACACGCTGGACATTTGGATTAAGCTCGTCTCTGACTGAAGTCCTTTATGTTTCTTTTTCTTTCTTTTTACTCTCCCGTCTCTCTTGGACACAGGCCCCACCTGCTGTCTGGGCTAGAATGAGCTCCACTAATGTTACTCCTGAGCTGGCCAGCAGGGATCACTGTGGAGTGACACAAGGCTCAGCTTCCTCCTGAGAGTGCCGCTTTCCCAGCACTCCTGGATCTCGCCTTCCCAAGGGCAGTGATGGTCAGCAATCCCAGCTCTTCAGCTTGGTGGCGGCTCCCTGACCAGCTCTGTTCACAGGAGAGGCATCAATAGTGTGGCCAGAAAGTGCATCTTGAGGCTGATGGGTTCAGCAGAACACGGGAAGAGCCATCATCAGCCCCTGGGCACATAGGGGATCGTCATGGATACACTAGGGAGTTCCAGACAGGCTCATCTCCCACAGAAGGGCGTGTTGCAGGGCCTCCAGTGCTGTCCCTAACCCTGGTCTGTGCTTTGCCCTGATAGGCTGTCATGTACCCATCAAACGCTGTGACTGAGGACATCTACACCAACGGCTCAGCCATGCTGGGCAGCCCAGCTCACATGGACAGCCGGGAGGTGCGCAAGATCCGGCTGGTCCAGTTCGAGAAGGTCACCGAGGAACCCATGGTGAGCTGGCAAGAGTTTGGTAACCCTTAAGGCCTCAGGGGTCAGGGTGAGACCCACTGGTGCATTGGCATGCACAGTGGGAATGACAATCCAGTCCAGCTCCCAGGTCCGTGGGTGGGGTAGGGATGATCTTGAATTTTGCAGACTTCAGCCAGACCGTTGTCTGTTCCACTGGGACAAGGATGCTGCTTTGTCCACTGCCTACCCCACTTGGAGCCTGACAGGAGCTGCACAGGGCGTAGTGGGACCGGGAGGAAGCTGCATCAGCTGTTGATTTATTCTGCCAAGAGGAAATTAACCCAGCTGGAATTGAGCCAGGAGAGGATTCTGAGAAGTGAGACAGACCGTCTTGGATACTGGCCAGGCACAGACTTTACCTGGAGAAGTGAGTGTCTCACCCTAGATATGTAATAGGCAGTCACAGATTTTCCTGTTTTCCAGGGAATCACGCTGAAGTTGAATGAGAAGCAGAGCTGCATGGTGGCCAGGATTCTCCATGGAGGCATGATACATAGACAAGGTAACAGCAAATGGCAAGAATCTGAAGTCATCATTGACTGAGACCTAGAAACAAAAGGCTTCTGTTTAGTCAAAGACTTTAGCCCTTTCCTTCCATCCTGGTGCTGGGTAGGGCCTGTCAGTTTCATCTTTGGAGCTGGGCAGTTTCAGTGCAAAGGGATTAAAAATGGTGCTGGTGAATTTTCCATTTGATTTATATCAGCAGTGCCCTTCCTCCATCTCTTGTATCCCCTCCCTCTGCTCTTTACATGTGGCTGCTGCATTAATCCCCTGGAGCAGGGGTTCTCAAACTGGGGGTCGGGACCCCTCAGGGGGTTGTGAGGTTATTCCAGGGGGGGTCGCGAGCTGTCAGCCTCCACCCAAAATCTCGCTTTGCCTCCAGCATTTATAATGGTGTTAAATATATAAAAAGTGTTTTTAATTTATAAGGGGTGGGGGGTCACACTCAGAGGCTTGCTTTGTGAAAGGGGTCACCAGTACAAAAGTTTGAGAACCACTGCCCTGGAGGTTTCAGGACGTTCTCTGCTGGGAAAAGGGGGAGGGGAGATGGGGCAGGAGCAGTCATTAAGCTCATGCCTGCAAACAGAACCAGAAACCATTTGTGTTTATCTCGCTGATGGATTCTTTGTCACTCCGTATGGATCAGATCCCACTGATTTTGAAGGATGTTTTTTTCCGTTGCTAAAATGCACAAACAAGGCAAAATTTCTGTGCCAATGTCCTGCAAACAAAAAGAAGTTGCCAAAGTAAATGAACTTGCACCATTTCCTTTTTTTATTCTGGCACCTGCAGATGGCATGGTGATTGCATGCAAAATAGATGTCCTGTACATACAAAAGGAGGGCCCTTTGTCGGCCTTGGGTCCATTTAGAGGCCTTTATAGGTCCATGTAGAAAACAAGAGCCTGATCCTGATCTCACACCAGAATAAGTCAAGACCAACTCCAGTGACGTCATTGGAGTGCTGGCTTATCCCTGTGTATCTGAGATCAGAATCCAGCCTTCGTTATCTGTACGGACACATATTGGTTAACATTGTGGATACCACTAAAATAGAATGCTTTTACTGCAAGCTAAACTACAGAATGATACAAGATCAAAGGCTAGTATGAATGGCTTTAGTTTTTGGTCAATTTTTAAAAAATATAATAAAAAGGAGTGTGTATGGAGGGAGCGAAGCTGTGTTCCCCTCATGTATGTATTTCACATGCTTATATGCATGCATGTGCACTGACACACATCATGACTCCTTGATAGAACCATGCTAAATGAGCCAATCTGGATGTAAAATTGCAAGAGATGGTTGCATGCTGCAAAGCAACTATGCCTATGCATTGTGAATGCAAAAGCCATTTGGTCTGAGGTCTCTTAGAGACTTGCGAACAGGCTGGGGGGTTGCGATCCAGAATTTTGGGGGGTTGTATTTTGCTTGCTTGTGCATTTCATGGGTTAATTTCTCCCCTCACTGGCAGGCTCCCTTCACGTGGGTGATGAGATCATAGAAATCAATGGGCAAAGTGTGAGCAACCACTCGGTCGACCAGCTGCAGAAGATGCTGGTAGGTATTTTGGGAGGCTGCTCCTGAGGAATGACCCATTTGGCCACATAACACACATGTTGCCTGATTTGACTGTATTCATTCTTAATATGCAAATCACGGCAGATGTTGTAACACCTCCTGCACTAGGAGGAACTATTGTTGTTCCTCTTTCTACTGGAGCCTCTTCAAAGGCCAGGCCACTTCTCAAGTGCAGGCCATCTCCGCTCAGAGCACTGGACGGGGCGGTGCATGCAGCACCCATGGTAGGACTTGAGTTGCTCGGTTGTCTTTTTAATTTAAAATTGCACCCATGCAGTCAAACCAGAACCCCCCTCCTGCCATGGGAGCTAGGGGGATGGTGCTTAGTCAGGCTCTGATTTCCAGCTGCTAGGGCCACGATGATCCTCTTGCACCATTCAGTAGATGGCCGCCCAGCTTCAGAGAAGGGCCTCTCTCAGGGCACCCTGAGTGCTCACCTTGTCCATGGTTAAAACTCCAGCCTGTCAGACCTGTTAGAGGTGCCAAGGAGTCGCTCATCCCCTTTCTGGAAGGAGCAGGGAAGGGCTGTCTGGAGTTTGTGGATTATTCTAACACCACTGGTCTCAGCCTCTGATCTCCCTGAGTTCCCATCCCTTTCCCTGCTCTCCTGAACTGGTTCATAAGGCAATGGCAATACAGAGGGTGGGCAGGTCTCAGGGGTTGGAAGAAGAATTAGTTCAAATTGCCGTCCTCTCCCCAGGCTGGTCTGTCAGTGCCCCATAGCCCCGAACCCTCTCTGTGGCTGGAGAGATGGGGTGACTTTAATTATCTCTCCTAGTTCATTCTGGTGACCCCTTTAAAGCTACAAGAGGATCAAAACTCTGCTCTATGTGGCTACCTGGATGCAGCTCTAGGCCCGAGTTAGTTAAGTTAGCCACTGTGGCTTCAACAGCGCAAAAGCCTTTAGCCACAGTGATTCTGGCTCTGCTGAGCTCCCATCAGCTCTTCACTCAGTAAACAAGGCAGCTCCCCTATTGCTTATTGCCACCATGGCTCCAGGTTCCCAGGCCTCTGTAGGTTTCCCGGAGTCAGTGGGGAGTGCCTGTGCACCCTGAGGTTAACAACACACTGGGGGCCTTGAGCTGGTTTCTGGATTGATCTAGAAGCTATATTCTCCAACTCTTCTCTCTTCCCCTTCCTTCTATCCACTAGAGAGAAGCCAAGGGGACGGTCTCAATAAAAGTCATCCCCAATCAGCAAAGCCGCCTCCCTGCACTACAGGTAGGTGCAGCTGTGTCCTCTCAGTGGCCCTGCGGACCAGATGTCTTTGAGCTGGTGAGAAGTCACAGGGGTGTCACGGGGTTGGGAAGAACTGCTCTGCTACACTGATATAAACCCCGGACAGGGTAAGAGCTGTTCTGCATTTACATGGGGGAAAGGAGAGCAGGATTTACCCAGTCTGAGGGTCTGTCTGCCCTGCAAAGTGAAGATGTGATGGTAGCACAGGTGGGCAAACCTGTGCCAGATTGAATCTAGCTAGCATGGGTAACAATAGCAGTGTAGATGTGGCGACGCAGGCTGCAGCTCCGCACCCTGAGGACAAGATGGTCAGGGAGCCTGGTTCGTACTTGGGCTGCTAGCCCATGCTGAAGCCTGTGCCACCATGGCTACACTATCATTGTTACCCATGGCAGCTAGATTAAAGCCAACCTGTGCTACAATTACACCTTTGCTTGCAGTGTAGACAGACTCTGTATAACACTGCCCAGCATGGTCCCTCTCTGTGCCTCAGTTTCCCCATCTCTAAAAAGTGTTAAGTGGTTTGAAAGGGGGCTCGGTAGGTACCAAGGGCTGGACTCCACTCTCAGTTCCATGGGAGTGATTCCCATTGGCCTCAATGGTGGTGGGGTTAGACTGCAAAGACCCTTTACAGACATGGGCTCCTGAGCCTGCAGCATCCTGTCTGCTCCTAGGATTGCACTCTGATTCCTTGGCTGGAGGAGAGAGTGACAAACTCTGCCCTGTGTTGTACTGCTCCAGCCTCCTTGGTGAAATGCTGTCACTCTGCAGTCAGCCTGGGTTGGGGCATTTCTGCTGCCACAGGGGTGCTGATGCGATAGTCGGAAGCAAACGGGGGTGGCGGGAAAGCAGAGCAAAACACCCCAGCTCTTGGCCATGCAACCACATTGCCATTGCCATAGAAACAGAAGTGCATGTTGTTACGAGGCTCCTGCTCTCAACACAGGGATTCAGCAGCCAGGGCTGGGCCATTCATCTCTGCATTCATCTCGCTCATTTGGCTTCTGGAGATGAATGATGGGAGAGGGGGCTGGCAAGGACTGATGGGTCCTGACTGATTCCAAGAGGATACAGTTTCCTCCCTTCTTATAGCTACTTGAGCTTTTCTTGTGGCTTAATCTAGGAGCAGCTAGTTTATTTCCTCATTGCCCCCTGTCATAGATGGCACCAATCATACATGTGTGATACCAGCTATACAGGCTAACAGAATCTATCTAGTTACAGATGGCAAAAGTGTATCTCTTCCATGCAATGAGTCTAAACTAAATTAATCCCACCAGAGTGCTAGTTATTCCACATGAAAACTGCTTTTCGAGGTGGCGACTGTGTCTCCAGTGATTTGACCTCTTTCACATCCCATACGTTTAAATTGCAGGAGTTAACAAAACATTTTCTCTCTCTTTGACCTCAAGTTAGTTCAGTATAGGGTGACCAGATAGCATATGTGAAAAATCGGGATGGGGTAAGAGGCGCCTACATAAGAAAAAGCCCTGAATATCAGGACTGTCCCTATAAAATCGAGACATCTGGTCACCCTAGTTCAGTAAAACTAGCAACATGAAACACTCTGATCTGACTCTATGCCACCATTTGCCCAGAGCCAAATATTCTGCTCAGGCAGATTCTTCTTTAAAAGGATGATTGGGTGAGGTTATTTTTTTTAATTAACATACGTGGCCCTGGAGCCATTCTGCCCCCCTTTCCTGTATTTCATCTTTATTCTTCCTTTGTCACATATCTCCCATTGGAGTCTGTTTCTCTAAGCAATGAGGTGAAAGGTGAATATCTCCTCCTCCCCCATCGTCTCTGTTCCTGCCAGGATGATCTCTGATCTCTGCTTATTTATTAAGCTCTGTCCTCTTTTCCCTTCTCTAGCTAGAGACTTATCCTAGTTGATGCTGTCAAAACCAGCTGCAGTGCCACTGACTTAATAACAGATATGTGCAGGCACCTCTGCTGAGAGGGGACACCAGGGCAGTATCTTGCACAAACAAACCCTCCTCACTGAGACATTGTTCCCCAGAAGACTGAAATTTTCTTCCCTCTGTGTGAGGTTGAAAGCTTGTCTCTTTCACCAACAAGTGGCTCAAATAAAAGATATTCCCTTCCTCCCCCACCTTGTCTCTCTCATTTCTCCCTTATATCATTTTGGCTGGGGTTCTGGAGCAGTCTATGCCAATAAAAGGCCATGCACAGACACTGTTGCTGCCTTTCCTTGTGACATTTCAGTGCTAGGAAGCCTAATGACTTCAATTTTGCCTGCCCATTGTGATCAGTCTCTCTGTCCTTCATGGTTGCTGTCACTTCACGGTATGACTGATAGGGTTACACAGTGTGAAGCAAATCCCATCGCATTGTCTGGAGCTAAACCATCCCTTCCCAGCCCCTGCCCAAGCTCCTCCCCCACATCTTGTAAGCAGCCAACCCAAAGCAGAGCAATTAGTTTGCACCAATCAGATTGCTGTTTAGAGATTGCAAGGGTGGTTCCATTCTGAACTAAACCACCATGAATGATCTGAACGGGAGGATAAGAGCAAACAGATCCCACCTGTTGTAACCTCATAACCAGAGCTAGAGGCAAGCTCTGAAATTCAGACTTGGCCTGGATTTCAAGCTCCACCAGTGGGATTTGGGTTACACCTCTGGGGGAGACGGGTCCAGGGGCAGCTCCAGGCACCAGCGCACCAAGCGCGTGCCTGGGGCGGCCTGCCGGTCGCAGTGGGGGCGGCAGTCAGGGAGCCTTCGGCGGCATGCCTGCTGGAGGTCCACTGGTCCCGCGGCTTCAGCAGCAATTCAGCGGCGGGTACGCAAAAGCTGCGGGACCGACGGACCTCCCGCAGGCATGCCGCCGAATCCGCGTTACCAGCGGACCTCCTGCAGGCGCGCAGCCGAAAGCCGCCTGACTGCCATGCTTGGGGCGGCAAAATACATAGAGACGCCCCTGGATGGGTCCAACATGCAGTTCAAATCTGGATTTCACTTCCTAGATTCCAAGGACAGAAGAGACTATGTGATTGTCTACTCTGACCTCCTGCATAATGCAGGCTAGAGAACTGCCCCAAAACAATTCCTGTTTGAACCAGATAATGTTTGAGGTGTTTAGATCCAGTGCTCTGATTTGGGCCCACTTTGCAATTAGGTTATTTCAAAAGCAGAATTAAATATCTCTATACGCACCCCCTACCCCCCATCTTTGGACAACTGGGGGTTCGGAGAGCTGGGAGCTTCAGCCCCATGTGACATTCCCCAGGGTACAATCTGGACTGCTGAAATGCTGTGTCCCCTTAACTCTCTAGCCTGGGGTGCCTTTTACACTGCTTTGCTGTCAGAACAGCCACTCCTGGCCTGGTCACGCACAGCCACTGGCATGTAAAATCACTCTCAGATGTATACGTGAATGCTCTCCCACCATCCATGAATAAATACAGGGTGATACTGCATATCTCCCCAGAAATGTGCATTTTATACTGCTCGGTAAACCCCTGGACAGTATAAGCTCATAGATAGTCTGACATTCTAACAAAGGGTAATATTTATGCACTAGCCTTTGTTATCCCAAGTAGAGGTTTCCCAAACACTTCAAACAAACACACTGGCTTAGATAAAACAATAAAATAAGTTTATTAACTAGAGAAATATTTTAAGTGATTATAAGTGATAAGGGATAAAAGTTAGAATTGGTTACAAAAGAAATAAAAAGTTAAAACTAAGCTAATTCCTAAACTTTACTAAGGTAAATAAGATTAAGAGCAAATACCATTCTCATCGCGCCGGATGCTGCAAGCAATTCTCAGTTCACAGACTTGATTTCCTTTCGGCCTGGGACCACTCCCCTTAATTCAGTGTTCTTCAGGTATTGATTGATGTTATGAGCAGAGAGATGTAAGGTGGCAAGGAGAGGTAATTTGTGTGTTGTTTGGTCTCCAGTCTTACACCTATTTTGAGGATTGCCCCCAGCTGGGAGTCAGGCAACAGTCTGTTTACATGGGACCTCCAATTGTTTTCCAGTGCTAATATGTAAAGTTCTCGCTTACACCTTCCTTCCTACTAGAGGATGGCTGCTTATCTAGGTGATAGTCCCTGAGGGTTCATTTGATTATAATGATACTTCGGTGTGTCTTTGTCTCTCAGAAACTAGTTTGTAGGCATTACCCAGAACTACAACATATTTCAGTAACAATCATAGAGCAAAATCTCATAATTTGACATGCAGTGATTTTACACATATTTCAACAGAATAATATTCAGCAGATTGAGTTTTCAAATGATACCTCACAAGGCGTACTTTGTACAAAATATATTATAGCCATATAAAAGTAGTGAACATGGGGTACAGGGTGTCACAACCCGCCGAGTTCTTATGTTAACAAGAGATTGGCCAATGTCACTGGTATTTTACAGCCTCTCCTCAGGTTGGTCCATCCAAATTTTGACCAATGGAGGGAGCTGCACTAGCAAATCTGGAGTCTGAGAGCCTCACTTGCAGGGGCAGTTGGACCCTTTATGGTCTTTAATGCGAGATGTGGCTCACAGAGTCTTCAAGTCCCAGCATGCAATACTCCATCTTGATCCCCAGAACTCTGGCATTCTGGCAACAAAGGGATACTGTGTTTACTACATGCTGGGACCTGTTATCTCACAGGCCACAGCTCCATAGTAAAAGTGAGGACAGTCGTGGACAGTACTTTGCCAACCCCTATTTTAATATGTTGCAAAGAAAGTCTGGTTTATCCTGCTCAGGAAGGAAGATCTCCAAGGCCCTGCTTGTCAGAGCTCTGATCTGGCATGGTCTAAAGCTGGGACAAAAAAGAATATTTTACTCCAGACAGCATGTGGGAGTAGCTTCTTTTCCAAGCATGAATTGCACTGTTCTCTGCTTCCACATCATAGAATCATAGAAGTGTAGGACTGCAAGGTACCTCATACGTCTAGTCCAGTCTCCTGCACTCAAGGCAGGACTTCGTAATAACTAGATCATCCCTGACCGGTGTTTGTCTAACCTGTTCTTAAAAAGCTCCAGTGATGGAGATTCCACAACCTCCCTAGGCAATTTGTTCCAGTGCTTAACTATCCTGACAGTTAGGAAGTTTTCCTAATGTCCAACCTGAACTTTCCTTGCTGCAATTTAAGCCCATTACTTCTTCTCCTGTCCACGCTGGAGAAGGAGAACAATTTATCACCCTCCTCCTTATAACAACCTTTTATGTACTTGAAAACTGTTATAATGTCCCCCCCTCAGTCTTCTCTTCTCCAGAATAAACAAATCCATTTTTTTTTCAGTCTTCCCTCAGAGGTCATGTTTTCTAGACCTTTAATAATATTTATTGCTCTTCTCTGGACTTTCTCCAATTTGTCCACATCTTTTCTGAAATGTGGTGCCCAGAGATGGACACACTACTCCAGCTGAGGCCTAATCAGCACGGAGTAGAGCTGAAGAATTACTTCTCGCGTCTTGCTTACAATACTCCTGCTGATACATCCTAGAATGATGTTCATATTTTTTGCAACAGTGTAACACTGTTGACTCATATTTAGCTTGTGATCCACTATGACCCATAGATCCCTTTCCACAGTACTCCTTTGTAGGCAGTCATTTCCCATTTTGTATGTGTGCAGCTGATTGTGACTTCCTAAATGGAGTACTTTGCATTTGTCCTTATTGAATTTCATTCTGTTTCCTTCAAAACACTTCTCCAATTTGTCCAAATCATTTTGAATTTTAATCCTATCCTCCAAAGTACTTGCAACCCCTCCCAGCTTGGTATCGTCCGCAAACTTTCTAAGTGTCATGGCTTTGCATTTCCGGGGCAAATAACTTGCAGTAATAACAGTTGAGTGAACTCCACATTTGTGTGGAATGAAGGTAAATTTGATCTCAAACAAGGGGCCTCCCTTGGACTGTAGAGATCTCCTGCTCACGGCTTTGCCACTCAGCGATGAGCATCTCTACATGCAAGCTGTGATCATGGGGTATGCTGATCACACACCTCTGGTCTTCCATGGGTCGTGGATTTAGCTACCACCACCTTTCAGCACGGTGACCAAATGTCTGGTGCCTGCAAATCTGCCCCTCAATGGCAAAATCCCAGCTATGCTCAGCTTCTTCTCACTGCCAGAAAGCCCCTGTGGGTGGAGCTTACCAATGGTATTGCTAATGATGAACTTCCTCTTCTGCAGTTGCTCTGGGCTCTGCAATGTTCACAGAACAGACATGCCACAGGAGAGATGCAGGGAGCTGGTATGGGCAGTGGTACAGGACCGTACTCACACATTGAGCCCTTTCTATCTGTAAAGGTCCCCAGTGGTGAGCCCTCTGGGTTTCCCTGCCTGCTAAAGCCGGTGTGATGGACATGTTTGCGAAGCTTAGGTGTGAGTTTCCTAGAGGTGGCCAGGGAGCAGCTGGAGAAGTTTACTCAGCAAAGGTAGAATCCCAGGAAAACCACTGCTCCTGGGGAGGTGTGGACACAAAAACCCAGCCTCTGAGACCTGCTGCCTTGGGCAGAGTCTCTGCTGCCTCAGGGCTGGACAGGAGAAGATGTCTGGTTATGAGGGATCAGGTCATTCCCTTCCCTGGAAACTTCTTGACTCCAGCCCCCACTCCCCAAATCGACGCTCATGCGGAGACCTTTGTGCTCAAAGACATTCCCTGTCTGTTCTGTGGCTTCTGGCACTTGACTCCTAAGCGATGGTATCATGGCTGCCAGCTCCCCTGCCCCCTCAGTTCAGATAGCTGAGTCCGTGCCTGCTAGAGAGCTGTGTATGTTTGGTATATAGAGGAATTCCCCTGGTCCCGCCTGCTGTTGGGTTACTGCACTTTATCTGGCTGGCTCCAGGCCAAGTAACCCTGTCTAGGCCCTGCTCTCAGTGACTTGTGTTTAGGTTTTGGACTAGCTCTGATTGATAGTGAGAGTCTTAGCGCTGGGAGAGGGGAAATAGCGTGTGTGAAGGGACTGACCAGCGGCAGGGTGACTAGACCACAAGGTCCTGATCTGCTCCGGCTCATCCCAAATTGGAGGGACTAGAAATGGGAAGGAGAATTGGTTCTGTTTTGAAGCAATGGCTGTAGCGGTTAATGTTCAGTTCAAGGCTCTCTCTTCCCTCTGCCCCGCTCATCCCACCTTTAACTACCTGTTCACCCCCAGGAGATGGAGTCTTTCCCCATTTGTGCCCCGACCTCTGGCAGCGCTTGCCTCACACTTGCTGTCTGGACTCTTAGATTTCCCCAAGGATGATGCCATTCCTCCTTCCCCAAGAGATTCCCAGAGTCAGAGGACATGCAATTTGCTGGGATGGCCAGGGGAAGGCATGGAGTTAGATTTTGGGTGTATCTTCAGGTAGAATTAAAGCCCCATAGACTGACCGTTGGGTTGGCCAATGGGGTTGGGGGACTGTGTAAGTAATCGAGGAGTGGGCAAACTTTTTGGCCTGCGGGCTGCATCGGGTTTCGTAAATTGTATGGAGGGCCGGTTAGGGGAGGGGGTCGTGGCCTCATCCAACCCCCTCTGTTCCCTGACGGCCCCTCTTGGACCCCTGCCCCATCCACACACCCCTGCTCCCTGTCCCCTGACTGCCCCCAGAACCTCTGCCCCCTGCTGCCCCATCCAACCCCCACTCCTTCCTGACTGCCCCCTGGGACTCCTGCCCCCATTCAACCCCATGTTTCCCCCCGACCACCATCCACATCCCCGCCCCCCCGACCACCACCCCGAACTCCCCTGCCCTCTATCCAACTCCCCCCTGCTCCCTGCCCCCTTACCGCACTGCCTGGAGCACCGGTGGCTGGTGGCGCTACAGCCGCGCCGCCCGGCTGTAGCCGGGCCACGCTGCCGCCGCCGCCACCACACAGCACAGAGCACCAGGTTAGGCCGGGTTCTTCAGCTGCGCTGCCCCAGGAGCTCACAGCCCCGCCGCCCAGAGCATTGCGCCAACGGCGGAGCGAGCGAGCTGAGGCTGCGGGGGAGGGGAGACAGCAGGGGAGGGGCCGGGGGCGAGCCTCCCAGGCCAGGAGCTCGGGGGCAGGACAGTCCCGCGGGCCGTAGTTTGCCCACCCCTGACGTAATCTAACGATTGGTATTTCTAAGTGCTTGGGCCCCTTTGTCTCTAGGCTGTGGCATCTCTTCTAGCTCATCAGGTCTGCAGATAAGATCTGAAAAGAGGGTCAGGGACAGGGGAGACTAGATGGGGATGTGCCCTACACTTGCAGCTCAGGTTTGGGCCAGTTAATTTCTTACCCCATCTTGTATGGTCACTGCTGGGGGATGTCACAGGAGCTGCGTAGCAGAAATGGCAGAGCCGACAGCACATGGCATTGGCCGGCTGACCTTTGGCCTCTTCTCCAGATGTTCATGAGGGCCCAGTTTGACTACGATCCCAAGATGGACAGCCTGATCCCCTGCAAGGAGGCGGGGCTGAAGTTCAAGACCGGGGACATCATCCAAATCATCAACAAGGATGACAGCAACTGGTGGCAGGGCCGGGTAGAAGGGTCCTCCACGGAGTCAGCAGGGCTGATCCCCTCCCCTGAACTGCAAGAATGGTACGTTCCAGAGCTGCTGGTGAAAGCAGATAGGTGGGCTGGGGGACTCCCAGTTGCAGGCTCTGTGCACAGCTCCAAGTGCTGCATCTCCAGCATGGGAGCTGCCTATGGGCTGGTGGCTCAGAATCCCCGCCTTGCATCCATGTGGAATATGCTTCAGAGATGAGACCGGTGTAGGTGCTGCTCCTTGGAGAAGCCGGGCCCAGCTGCTCAGTGCAGAGAGCTAGGTAGACTCTCTCTTTTGGGATGGGCTGTTGGCGCCCTCTGACCTTGGCCACAGTGACCCATGGGTCTAGCCCGGTGCTGCCCTGATCACCTTGGTGTGAACACTAGATCTGGCAAGAAGATACTCTCTGACCCCTTTGGCGTGAGCCCTGAGTATCCTTTCCTTACTCTTGTGCATTGAGGAAATCCTGATGCTTCTGGGGGTCACTAGGTTTGGACCAAAACCTGACCTGATCTGACCCCCTCTGTCACTCGTGTGTTTTTCCCCTTGCAGGCGTGTGGCTAGTACAACCCAGTGCAGTCAGAGCGAAGCCCAGAGCTGCAGCCCCTTTGGGAAAAAGAAGAAGTGCAAAGACAAATACCTGGCCAAGCACAGCTCAAGTAAGCGGCCCCCTTCCTTGTCATGAGCCCCTGTCTGTTGCTGCTCAGGATCAACCCTGGCAGCTCTGTCGCCGCAATGCACCTTCCCATCGGGCAGCAGGACAGGGGCGCTCGCAGGACTCTGGTGCTTAGACCAAGCACTGGGCTTTGTGAGGTCGTTTCACCGGTTGGACAGCGTACGCAGGGTGCCGCAGCCTGGTCACGGGGCTGTGATCCACATGTCCTCTGCAATAGGCTCCCCGGTCATGTGAAAACTGTCTTTCCTGGGATCTCTTAACTTCCCCCTCCTGGGAACAGTGCAGTCAGAGCTGCACAGCATGGCAGTGCGCACTCTGGTAGCTGTCTCCTTATTGGAGGCTACCACACCTACCCCCAGGGTAGCATGAAGAAAGGCTTCTTGCCCAGTGCTGCGCCTGGCATTGGCTTTCCTGGAAGAGCCCCCTCGGGTACAGATCAGTCAGATGACCCTGAGTCATCTGGTAAATGACTCTCCATTATTTTCCCCTCGGGGATCTCTCCTCCTGTTTGCAAAGCAGCCTGCAAAGAGCCCAACCCACTGGCTTTATTTACATTGCTGCTGAGGAGTCGCAACAGGCGTGGACTCAGGGTGTACACAGGGAGGAGAGAGGATGTCATCTGGGTTTAAATAAGCGGTGTTCTCAGCCTGACTGGAAGGAAAGAGCTATGTAGGAACAACTCTGCCGGCGGCTAGTGCCACTAGGCATTAGCTTTGTAAAAGAGCCATCTGTGGTTTTTTTATAGCTGTTCTAGGCCCAAGTGTGTTAGCTGGGGATGGGTGCAGAGTTAAATCCCAGTTCAGGAGGGATGGGCAGAGACCCGTAACTAAAGATAATGTGAAGCCTGTTGTCCTACCAGGGATGGTTCCCAGCCCAGCCCCTCCTGCAGGCTCCCCCACCTGATCTATGCCCGCTTTGCTCCCTCTCCCCTGGGATTTTGCTCTCCCAGAAGTGCAGCTCTCTGCTCTGCATTAGGAATTATGGGCCCAATTCTCCCCTGCACTGTGTGTCATCATTTACACTATGCATAGTGACACCCGAGCATTGCTATGGCACCCTGGTGGCATGTTACACCCCTTCTGCACAAGGCACCGGGAAGCAGCTCTCTGGCTGGAATGCTCAGAAGGGCTCAGCACCCACAGCCAGGGCCAGAGTTTGGCACAGTGGGTACATGATGGGTGCTGAGCGCCTTTACAATCCTGGTCCTTATTTGGTGCTGAAATGGGTGCTGAGCTGCCTCGACTGTAGGAGTGGAGACCTTGGAAATCTGGCCCTGAGCTAATTTATGGCCCTCATCATCAGACGCATCAGGACAAACACAAACCCTGTACTCAGGTCCTGGCAAGTCAGCGGTTTTCAGTTCACCTCTTCTTAAAACTTTGTAACAGATCAAAAATCTGTTCCTCAATCAGGGAGAATCCTCCCTATTCATCCAGAAGCCCAGCCAAACCAAGCCAAGCAAACAAACCCTGCTGGTTAAGTGATGATCTGCTTGTACTAGTGAGGTTTTAACGCACCAGGACCTGAAACTGACCCGTAATGAGCCAGTGCCAACAATGCCCGAGAACTGAGTGATGGGGGGGTGGAGAGTCATGTGACCAGAGCCTGGGGACATGCTGGCACCTGGCCTGGCCTGCAGTCTGGGAGATGGTGACAAACAAGGCAGTAAATCAAGGGGATAAATAAAGATCCCCACAACTCCCTCAGGGGAATAAACTAAGATCCCCATAACTCCTTCAGCTAAGAGTTAGTCTTGCAGCTTCCAATTTGGCTCCTCTGGGGTCCAGACTCCTGGGCAGAACTGAATGGGGAGAGGAGAGGATCAGCTGTTTATTTCACACCTTGTCACAACAGTTTCCCCATACTAATCCCCAAAGTAAGTTATCATTTGCTGATTTCTCTCTGCGGCTGAGTTTGTAAGGGATGCAGCGTGACCTAGGAGAGAGCCTCAGGACCAGAGCTGAGTGCATAATTGATTTTTTTGGTACATGGGCCAAACTGAGAAAATCTTAAAAAAAAAAAAATCAGATTGGTTCGAAGCAAGCCTGATGTTTTGGGTTTTTTTGCCAGGGGAAAAAATCATTTTGGGTTTATTGTTTTGTGGTGCTTTTCATTCTTGCTCTCTCTCGCGCGCGCACGCACGCTTTTTTTTTTTTTTCATTAAAAAAATTAGCTAAATGTTGAAATGAAATGCCATTTTGGAAGGAAAAGTCAAAGCATTTCATTTTGACTTTAAAAAATCTCTATTTTTTTCCAGCCCAGACTATTCACTGAATTTGGAAATAGCTTTGTGCCTCTCAAAAGGCAAGTCACTTCCCCTCTCTGTGCCTCAGTTTCCCCATATTTAAAAGGGGGCTAATGATACTGACCTTTGTAAAGTGGTTTGAGATCTACTGATGCAAAGTGCAATATGAGAGCTATGTGGTGGTGGTGGTGGTATTATATATCGATGCCAATATGTCCCAGCGGCCCTGGGCAGGGATGTGCTCTGATTTTGCATCTGGACTGGTTCTGATGCTGTCTTGGTTCCATTTCCCCTCTCTCCTCCCAGTTTTCGACCAGTTGGATGTGATTTCGTATGAGGAGGTGGTGAGGCTGCCAGCCTTCAAGAGGAAGACCCTGGTGCTGATAGGTATGGCCCTGCCCCTTCTGTACACATTGTGCTTTTCTGGCCATTGTCCCTCTCCACCCCGACCCTGACAATGGCCTGGACAGAACGGAACCTGCTGGCTGAGGGTTAGTCAGTTACTCCTTTAACATGGGTTTGATCCCAAGGCAATGGGAGTGTTTCCATTAACTTCAATGGACTTTGGAACAAGCCCTTGATCCTTAAAACAACATCAGCTGGTGGATTTATGACCTACATCTGGCCTGAATAAAATGCATTCTCCTCGGATTGAGAGTCCTCTGGATTCTAAAGAGATTTGTATGGAGGTTTCGGGTGCCACTCTCTCCGTGTTTTGAGCTGTGCAGTAGAAGTTACCATCCGCTCGTTCAAGAGCTGAACTGGCATCCTCAGGCACAGCTGTGCTGGCCAGCTCGGGCATCTAGAAACTGGCACTGTTAGCAGTACCCGAGTCATGGTGCGAATTGTGCTGCAGAGGGAACCTGGAGGAGGAGCAGCCAGCCCTGGTTGGGCGGGGGTGGGTTTTCAAAAACAATGCAGTGTTTTTTTAAAGAATGATAAAGCTGCCTCTTGTTTAAACCTAAGGGTGGGAATCAATCCCTGTCCCGAGCCTTGCACGGCACAGACCCCTTAGTATGAGACTCAGGGCATGTCTACATGGGGACACTCAGGAAAGTTATTCTAAATTAGCTTTTAAAGTGGGTTACTTAAACCACATTAAACCCCTGTGTGGACACTCTCATTCAGAATTAAAGTGGCCTTAATTTGATTTATCTTAATTCACTTTAAACAAAACCTAATTAAGACCACTCTAATTCTGAATGAGAGTCCACACGGGGATTTGATGTGGTTGAATTAATTTATTTTAAATTCATTCCTTTTGGTAATTTGGATTAATGTTGCTGAGTGCCACTGTGTAGACACTAAGGTCAAGATCCTGAAAGGTATCTTGGTGCCTAACTCCTATTGGTTTCACTGGGCGTTAGGCACCTAGGAGGATCCAGACGTAACTCGGCAGTGCCGAGGCTGTGCCTAGGCTGTGCCTGGCCCAGTCCATGGAAAAACAGTAGGCTGGCTCTGGGACTGGAAGTGCGTTGCCCTGCATTATGGCTGTATTGAAAAGAACGGGGTCTCCCATTTTGCAGCGTCTGGTCCGTTCCAAAGGGGCGAAGAAGCTCAGCTATCTGGCCTGGGCAGCCATTATCCCATTCCTTCTGGGGGATGGGCTCAGCGACCCAAGAGGGATGGAATTTCCATGGCCAGCTCATCCTGCTCCATCCCTACCCGCTCTCTCTGCCAGAGCTCCTTCCTATGAATAGGGGTTCTTCTCTTACTCCCCCCACATGGCTCCTGTGATTTCCCCCTCTCCCCTTCTCCAGCACAGGAAAAGCGTCTCTCGGGGGGCACTGATCTCCCATCCTTCTCTCATCCTCTTGCACAGGTGCAAGCGGGGTAGGTCGTAGCCACATTAAGAATGCCCTGCTCAGCAAGAACCCAGAGAAGTTTGGGTATCCGGCTCCATGTAAGTAGTCACCCACGGTGGGGTCGGGCTCTACAACCAGAACTAGCCAATTTAAAGCCCTAGGAAGGCCAGTTTCCCAGCGCTCACTCCTAGCCTTGCCTGAAGACTGCATAGAGTTGGGGGGTTTTAGGTGCAGAAAAGCTGTTTCAGGGAATGTTAAGAGATTGCTCCAACTCCCTCTGAGCCCTGCACAGTTTGAGCCCATGGTCACTGAGCACTGGGCTTTACTGGGCGAAGGATACGAAAAATAGTCCCTGTTTTAAAAAAACAAAAAAAAGATAGGGAAGCTCTAAGGCATTCCTAAAACAGATTTTCTGTACCGTCCGTGGTGCATGCAGAACCCCTGTGGGGGTGAAGTGGCAGGAAGATATGATTGATGCTCCTTTGGAGTGACTCACGAGAGTAACAGGACCACCCTAAATGCCATCAGAGAATGTTTCAGCCCCATGTGTTCATAGATACAGGAGTGCACAACCTCAGTGCAATCAGCCTTGAAATCAGACCCGAGCTCCTGCCACTGGACGTCTCAGTGACCCACTGCGTTGAGCGAGTTTTTTCTGGTCTGTTTTGCTAGTGTTACTGAAGTGGCTCTGGAGGTTGCCCGCAGTCATATTTAGGGAAGGTGTTGTAGTCCCACAGGGTGCATGCTGGGTAAATGGGGCCTGCCTCGACCAAGGCAGCAGCGTCTCCAGCACACTTGTACTTTCCAGCAAGATGGCAGCTTGTCTGTCCCGGGGGCATCTTTCCTTGCCATCGGGGAAAGTGATTGGGCTGATTACCCCGTGTTCCTGCCATAACTCCTGAGCAGTGCCGGTGCTGAAAACATGGCAAGGCCAGCTGGAGAAGAGCACATCCAGCCAGGCCCATGCTGGGAATGGCCTGGTGTGCACGCAAAGGCTGGTGGAGGTTGCTTTCATTGGGTTATCTTGGCTTTTCGGAGCCTCCTGCCAGCAGCAGAGAAATAGAACAAGAGGTGTCAGGAGCCTGGCCTCAGAGCTGGTAGGTCAGTGTTTTCCCTTGGCTTTAAAGGACACCATCAACATGAAACCTAGTCAGGTTTAAAGCAGGCCTCAGAGGTCTTGCTGGGCCTGATTTTTGTTACCAATAGAACTTTAACTGTCCAAAGAGTTACAGTCCAGTCCAGGCTCTAACATGAGCCCTTGTTCCCAAGTGATGCTGCTTACAGTGACTTTGGCTGGCCAATGAATAATACCAGCTTTGCCATACTAATTGCTAGGGGCAGGGCTGGGGGGCCTTTGACATAGGCAAGGAGGTCGAGAGGCAGGAGTGCTCCAGATCACCTCACCTGAGCAACTTTCAAAGCACTACAGGCAGCAAATCCATGCTCTGCCCAGCCTTGTTCCAAGCAGCAAAGGGTTAAAGCTGGTGGAGGCCCTGCCTCTCTTCACCAACTGCTCACTTCCTCTGGCTCCCCTCTCCTGGCCTCCCTAGGGCCCAGCTGAGCCCCACTTCTTGGGAACACATTAGACTTCCCATGGTGCAGAATGGCACCGCAGCCACCCTCTGCACAGCCTTCCTGCTCAGTAGTCACATTGGCCCAAGCTGGCTGGCCCCTTTGGTTCCCTTGTGGGGTGGCAGCGCGGGTCAGTCACTCAGCTCTCCTGCCCATCCAGACACCACACGCCCCCAGAAGAAGAACGAGGTGGATGGGAAGGACTATCACTTCATCTCCACTGAGGAAATGACCAGGGACATCTCCGCCAATGAGTTCCTGGAGTTTGGGAGCTACCAGGGCAACATATTTGGCACCAAGTTTGAAACAGTGCATCAGATCCACCAGCAGGATAAAATCGCCATCCTGGACATTGAACCCCAGGTGAGGGGGAGGGACAGGGGCAGCGTGTTAGGGGTCAGAGTTGGAAAAAGCACCTCTAAAATTTGCGGGGGCAGCTTTGCACCCACATTTAAATGCACTTGCAATTGAGGGTGCAAAGGAGGATTTAGTCCTGTCTTCCCAACTGTGCCCACCAGTTGGGCAGGCAGAATGCTGGGGCCCATCACTCGTGGGCATGATGTTAGTGGCTGGGTGAAAAATGTATCCCTTAAAGCATAACCCAAGGAGGGGCTGGGTGAAAAGGCAAGGCAGTGAAAGAGCAGGCCATTTGGCTAGGAGAGTGGGACGCTGTAGAGGGCAACTGAGCTGTGCACCTGCCGGTAGCTGGGGGGAAGGGCATGGAGGGAGGAAAATAACCACAGAGATAAAACCAACGGATGGACTCCACCTAGTACCCCCGTACTGGGCAGATATCTTGGGCGAGACCGCTGCTGATGGCCCCACACCTTCCTGCTGCACAGATATTCTAGGGAGCACCCGCCTCTTAGAAGCGGAGCATAAAGGCAGATGGCGAAGCTGCCACGGGATTGGCATATCCATCTCCAGGGCATGGTGGAAAGGGCAGGGGAGTCTGCGCCCCAACTCGGCAACTTACTGCCTTCAGCTAATGACGAGGGCATGGAGGCAAACCTCTCCCCTCAGTCAGAGCTGACTGTTCCAGGCCTTAATGATGAAGGCTGTTCTGTGGGTCTCTGAGAACTTTCCAATGGGATGAGAGAGGATAATTACAGCTGCGGAGGTCACCAGCTGCTGGCCTGCCGAGGTAGATCACACTAGCTCTGCTCTGCCCTCAGGTGTCACTATTTCAGGTCGGCACTGTCTAGCTAGCAGAACATCAGCTGCTCCTGCAGCCGAGGGCCAGCATCCGCATGGCAGCTCCTGGAAGGGTGCAGTTGGAATCCTTTGCTGCATCCCGAGCTAAGGATTTTTAAAGTGAATTTATACTTAGCCGATGTGACAGGCCTGGAGCCCAAAGGCCTCTGGCAGCAGCAGTGCAAGCTGTCCCCAGCCGCACAGAGCCAGCCTTTGACCCACCTCTCTGTGGCCAGCTGTCTGCCTCCCTCTGAGGCTGGCAGATGCCCTGGGTGTGATGTTCGGGGATCCTGGCCTCCAGCACACATCCAGCAGAGCTGGCAGTGCTCTGGAAGGCAGGAAGGGCCATGCGCTCTGCTCCTGGCAGAGCTGCCCTGCCCTGAAGAGCAGCTGTGCTCCGTTTGCTCCTCATCCCTCTCTCTCCCCGCCCTCCATCTGCAGACTCTGAAGATTGTTCGCACTGCTGAGCTGTCCCCATTCATTGTTTTCATCGCGCCAACAGACCAGGCCAATCAGGTGGGTGCTGTGGTGTGGCGGGAGGTGGAGCAATTACGCAGGCGTGACGCTGGCCAGCGCATCTGGCCCGGATGTCCTCCCATACTCACTCTCCCGCGCACATTTGCCCCTTTGCACCCCTCTGTGGCCACTGTGGCTTGTGGCCGGGGGGATGAAGAGACCTTTCCTCACAGCAGTGGGACCCCAAAGGTACGGTTCACCCCAAGCAATTGTTTCTGTTCCCTTTCCTCCCTGGGGACTTGTTCTCCTGTCCCCTGTTCAGAAACCAGCTTGCCCGTTCCCTGTTGGGTGTCTGGGTTTTCCAGCTGGAGGAGTGGAGTTCATTTGAAATACCCCAAACTTAAACCTCCCTGAGATAAAGTGCAGAGCACCAGGTAACTCCAAAGCTGTGAGTGTGGGTGCACTTTCCCCCCTTCCCCCCAGCTGGGGGCACAGCAGCTGTTCGTAGGGGGCTGGGAGCTGATTCCCCATTCAGGCTGGTGGCTACCTGGACTTGAACAAGAGACTTGGGCACAGCTTCTTCCCCCTCAGCCAGTCCCCACTTTGCAAATGGAATCCCTTAGGTGAGATGAGGCAAACCTGCCCCTCCCACAGGGCTGCTTCCCCTGCCCTTAGAGGGATTGTGGTGGCTGGAGCCGAGGGAGTGAGACTGTCCAGCATGTGTGCTCTTCCATAGCTCTCCACTAGCGCCTGGCTGCCTCCAAGCCTATAGGAATAGCGAAGGCAGCAAGACCTTCACCCCAGACAGCAGCATAGCTGGGGAGGGTGCCCCCTGCTGCTTCATTCTCCTCCCCCACCAGAACTGGGGAGGGGAGGGCTGTCTCAGGACTGGAATTACAGGGGATGGGGCAGTGCGGGCAGGGGGTTTGTCAGCAGCTTCTCCCCAGAAACCCCTCCTTCACGTATGAATCCCAGCTAAGGTGCTGAGTTTCCAATAGGCAAGGACACCAACCACCCCACAAATGGCTCCCTAAGGGGCCCTGGCATTCACGGATTCTGACTTTGCCCTGCCCAGGGCTCTCCTAGAGCCAACGCGCTGTCAACTCGCAGTAGTTTCTAGCCTCAGAGATGTTCCTGCTGTCACCGATTAGACTGCAGCCAGCCTAAAACAGTAACACCCAGATCAGCTGCCCCTCTCCAGCCTCATGGGTATTTAATGGTGCAGTCTCTGGTGCTGTGCAGCAGCCAAGTGACGGGTATTGTACAAGAGACTGGCTTAGGTGTGCCGCTGGATGGGTCCCTTTGTCCTGCCCTTGAATAGTCTTGCCTATGCAAATAGCACACGGGAACAGCGTATGTTCTCGTGATTATTTAGCTAACTGAGCTGCTGCCCCTTACAACTGAAGATGAAAGGGGTTTATGCAGCGATTTGTTCAGAAAGCACTGGGCTCCCAGGCTGCAGCTTGCAGCAGGCGCGTGTCTTTCTAACCCTCTTGGTTCCTTAGCGGCCCAGCTAAGCTAACCCGTTGCTAAGCAGGGTGCCTGCGTGGCAATGGCAGGGTAGAACTGAGAAATTCCACACAGCTGGACATTGAAACCAGGGGGCAAAAGGAGCAGGATGACCACACATCCCGTTTTGGCCGGGACAGGCCCTTTTTTAAGCCCTATCCCAGCCGTCCTGACTTTTTTGGCAAAACTGGGCATTTGTCCCGTTTGCTCTTGCCAACTGATCAAACTAGACAAATGCAGTTTTGCCAAAAAAGTGGGGTGCAACCCCTAACGGGACACGGAGGAATGTGTGTGTGTGTGGGAGGAGCGAGAGGCAATGTCAGCCCTGCATGGGAGTGGGGACTAGAGCTGGCCCTGCGTGGGGGACGGGGAGTGGAGGGGGGCCTTGGGTCAGCCCTGTGGGTGTCCTATTTTCCCTTGTTTACTCACAAGCCCTGCCTGAACTCAGTCCTGACCAGGACCCCTGCTCCATGCTCTTGGGACAGGGCTGGCTGTCAGTCAGCCTGTAGCTGGGGATTAGGTTGCAGACAGTTTGATCAGGAGGTTGTAACAGCCGGAGGGTTTATGTAGCCTTTGAATGAAGTGCCACCCGCAAGGTGATTAGTCTGTGTTTGTGAAGTGCTGTCCAATGTTATGTAAGGGCTAACTCTTGTGCTAGCTGAAAAAGTTGTGGGCCAGCTGGCTCCAGGGGCCTGCTACCCCATGCACCGACTGCAGTTGCTGAAGATGCCAGTGTGAAACAAGGCTGAGCTACTATTGCTAAGAACTGTCTCTTGCCACAGGGGACAAGCCCTGGGTGGTGAAGCAAGTGCTATATTTAGCCTGCTTTCACAGTTCAGGTAACTGCTTAGTAAGTTAAGGGGAGAGTTTAGAGCCAAAACATGACCTCCAGCAGCTCAGAGGGCAGAGAGATGGGGTATTTTTCCCTTCTAAATATGTTCTGGCTGCTGAGCGCCACACAGAGAGACGGGCACAAGCTGCAGCAATTCACTGTTGCCCAGAGCTGAGCTCATGATGCTGGTAAACAGAAGAGCCATGTTAATTTCAAGTGCTACTAGGGACAGAGATGAAAAAACAATGTTAGAGAGAATCAAAAACAACAAGGAGTCCAGTGGCACCTTAGGCTACGTCCACACTACCCGCCCGGATCGGCGGGTAGCCATCGATATATCGGGGATCGATCTATCGCGTCTCGTCTGGACGCGATAGATCGATCCCCGAACGCGCTCCCTTCGACTCCGGAACTCCAGCAGGGCAAGCGGAGTTGCGGAGGTGACGTGGGAGCCGCGGCCGTCGATCCCGCGCCGCGAGGACCGTTGCGGTACTTCGCAGTAAGATACTTCGACTTCAGCTCCGCTATTCTTGTCGCTGAAGTCGCGTATCTTACTTCGACATCCCCCCCTAGTGTGGACCAGGCCTTAGAGACTAACAGATTTATTTGGGCATAAACTTTTGTGGATGCATCTGAAGAAGTGGGGTTTTTTTTTACCCATGAAAGCTTATGCCCAAATAAATCTGTTAGTCTCTAAGGTGCCACCGGACTCCCCATTTTTGTGGATACAGACTAACACGGCTACCCTTCTGAAAGAGAGAATCAGGAAGGAAGTTGTATTGGAGTTCCTATTTACAGTATTAATTGGATGCTGGAGTAGGCTCCTGCGGGCCTGCAATACCTTCAGTAGCTTGGTGTGCTGCAGCGTACCATGCAGCCACCTCTGACATCTGCCATTACCAAAGGTAGCCCTCACAGTAGAGGTACTAGGAAAGTGGGGCAGAGAGGCCTGGTTGGGCTGTGAACAGAGACTGATAGCAGGCTCTTTGCAAGTTGGACTGTCTGAATAAACTGAGGGAGGGAGGGGAAGTAACTTCCCTGAGCGCATGCCGCTGGCCGGCAGCTGGATTGGGAACAGAACTCTTGTCCAGAGGCCCAGGCCTGCACCCTCATCCACCTGTCTCAGCCTTTGGGGCTCTGCTCCAGAGGCAGGTTGAGGAAGTTTGTCTCCCCTGGGAAATTTATCAGCAGAACTCTATGGGTCTAATCTCCCTGCTGAGGGACACCTACAGTCAGGAAGGGATGCTGCCTTCTGCTGTAGCTGATAGCACATTCAAAGTGCCATAGCAAAGAGGCGCTGTTATTCTTATGTGCCCACCTGGGAAGTTAGACCAGTATAACACTGCTGGGGAAAAGAACAGGAGTAAAAGTGCCCCGGTAGCCCAACTCAAAGGGATTTCTTTTCACATGGGAATTGCAACCTGCATTGAGGTGTATAGGTCCTCTGCTGGCCAGCCCAGGGAGCTGGCTCCTATGCACTCTGCTGGGACTGCCATGAGCCTGTAGTGTGTGGAAAACCCAAAACAGAGCTAGCTTTCTCAAGTAGGGAGTGGTACTGCATGCACAGGCCCCTGTGCTGCTCTGGGCATGCAGCACCCAGAGCTTTAGGAAGCACCTGCAAGTCTCTAAATAAGCTGCTATCATTGCAGTCCACACAGCAGTAATGGCATAATGCAGTATCCCTGCAAGGGCCATAAGGGCAACTTGCTATAAGAGTAAAGGGGCATTCATATTGAGACCAGTACTCGCTACAAGCCACTGCACTAAGAGATGGGTGCAATGTCCCATCTGGGCTAGAGGCCCTCCCCCAGTGCATCATGTACCTCCCAAACCAATAGGGGCAACCCACCTGCCTCAACCTCCTGGGCCTGGGGGTTTGGCAGACACACTACCCCTCCCACAAGCCCCAGCTCACTGGCTCTCTTCTGTTGCAGTCGGAGACCTTGCAGCAACTACGCAAGGATTCGGAGAGCATTTGCAGCCGCTACGCACACTACTTTGACCTGTCACTAGTCAACAATGGTGTGGATGAGAGCCTCAAGGTGCTACAAGAAGCTTTTGAGCAGGCCTGCAGCTCACCCCAGTGGGTGCCTGTCTCCTGGGTCTACTGAGCAGTTGTCCAACCCTGGCAGCTTCCTGCTACTCCCATCCTGCAGAATGGGATGGTGGGAAACCCCTGATCTACATAGCTCAACACCCAGCCCGCTTCTCTTTTAACATTCTATGGCCACAGTCTCACTTGGTCTATTATGCCCAGGGTAAGAGTGCAGGGATTTCCAAGCTCAGGCCACAAGCCACCAGTCCTTATGCATCAGCACCACTGTAGCGTGGAGCCTCCTCCCTGGGGTGTTGTTTAGGGGAGAAATTCTATTTTAGCTTAGGGTCTGTACCCTAGTGCTACAGAATTGGGGCCATTAGTACCCCTCCACTTAGCAACACTTCTACTGATCATACAGGGAAGCTTTCCCAATGACTGAGGGGGACAATAAGGGCCTGCTCTAGTAACTAACCCTGTTAGTAACTATTTTACACTGTGCTTCACTCTTGCGGAAGATAGGATGGAGGCACTTCTAACACCATGAGCTCTGAACCTTATTTGGCCATTTGCACATTGTTACCTGATGCAGCTGGGCAGAATGCACCATTTGAAAACCCTGGCCCTACCAGCACCAGTCTTCAGAGTCAGCACAAGCTTGAGATGAAGGGACAGTTCAAATCACACAGAGCTGTTTTTTCAGGCTAAGCCAGTGCTACCAGGGCTTGTATTCCAAGGGTTTTCTTCACAATCAGAAGGGCTAATTATTTTTAACTGTGAGCTGGAGTTAGTCACCCCAGGGGCTGGTCTTCCATGCTGCATGTGTGGAGTTCCTGACTCAGCCTGTGCAGTTGTCACTTGACACCTCTGGCCATAGTCAGACACCAATAAGGCAGCAATGATTAAAATAACACCCTGGAGTCAGTAAATTAGATTGGCTGGACCCAGTTATCTATCCATTACATAGCAACAATAGGGTCCACGTGGAGCAGCAGTTCTTCAAATCATAATCAATGTCAAGCTCAAAGGACTGTTTTGTGTGCTTTATTGTCAGGGAGGGTAGCAGGAAAGGGGATTAACATGTCTAAAATCTGCAATTTTTAAGGATGCCAAAAAAACCTGATTATGTGCAATAGGGACCTTTATTCTAGTCCACAGCAGGGAAACACCCTGTAGCAATAAAAGCGTGTTGAAGCATTTGCTTGGTTTTATGGTTTGTGCTGAGCTCAATAGGTCACTGCAGCATCTATCCAGTGAACTGCTCCCCCAGAAACCAGCTGAACTGCAGAGAGGTATTCCCTACCCTTGGGAGACTCCCATCAAAGCTGCAGCCCACTTTGCCCTTGAAGAGCAGAAAATGTACAGGACTGCTCCATACAGACCCTTAAAGGGGCAGGGAATCACTGCTCTGCCACAGGACCAGCACAAGCTGGAATTACTCCCCACAATCAATTTTGAGGAGGTTTCTTCACCCATAATGAGAGCACTCACCCCTTCCCCTCCCCCCAAACAGCAAAAGTCAGCCTTATTATGAAGGAAGTTAGGGCAAAGCCACCAGTAGGGGCCAGGCCGATGCATGTGGGTTGGTTCACAAACAGCCTCAGGGCAGTTTTAAGGGAATAGGGCCTTCCACTGGAAAAAATCCCATGTTCCAAGCTGGCCAAGGTAGGTGCTGACCAAAACAAATCAGTAATTTAGTCAGTTCCTATTAGAAGATTCCAGAGCAGCACCATCATTACCTTTGCAAGCAGTCCTAGCAGCCAGCACCAACTAGCCTCTCTCCTGCAGCTCCTTCTCCATGGGAAAGGAGGCACAACCGACCATAGAATGGGGAAGAGGCCTGTCTACAGGTAGCCCCCACCTCAATGCACAGGTGGCCAATTAACTGAAGCACTGCCTCCTACCCAGCTTGAATAGCAACAAGTCAACACTTGAAAAATAGTTTATTTTTTTTTTATAAAAAGTAAATAAAAATCACAACTTTCTTTTCCCTCACAGCCCCCAGCTGTGCTCACCACCTGTGTGTCTCCCTAGTACTGGACAGGGGGGGGAAAGAGCAACACAGAGTTAGGCACCTTTAGGCCTTTACTTCAGATGGTATTTGCTCAGTGCAGAGCATCCTAGCCCCTCCCTCAAGGGGTAAAACCGGTATAGGGATAAATCCAGTCACCCAGTAGCACCAGCAACCCACCTCCTCCTGCCAGTGAGGCACCCTAGCAAGAGAACTTGGATGCTTTGTTTGGAACAGACCATCTGCTGCCCTTAGCACATTCAGCTTCAAGCAGCTGAGGGCTGGTGCCAAAGGCCTCCAATCTCCATACGCACTACCCTTTAGAGAAAGCGTATGAACAGCTGACACCTTCCAGATCATACTTGGCCTCTGGCCCCAGAGATCTCTCCTGTGTCTCCATTCCAACCCCCAGAATCGATTAGGTGCCAATACTGGAAAGGAGGACACGGCAGCCATAACATTGAAATGGGGGTTTGGTGAACAGCAAATGGAGCCAGGTCCCTGCACTATGAAACAAAATGGGAGAAACCTCAAGCACAAATTCTAAGCCTACACAAACTGAACACATGTACCTAAAACATCTACCCTCCTCGGGGAGACACTGGGACTTGGCTAACTGACACTCAAGCCCAGCACTGCAAGTTTAAAACCAAAGCACTTAAAATAGCCGACGTGATCATCCAGACCCTGAACGCTGCTCCAAGAGGGCGAGTGGCTCAGGCCAATTCCTTCAGCTGTAAGAACATTCTGTGACTGTCAGGGTAATGGCTCCCAGACCCACGAACAGAGGGAAAGGCAGGATTAGGAAGGGGGGCATTATCTCCATCTGTGGAGATAGCTCGAAACACAGGGGGTTAGGAGGACTCATTTTCAGCAGAGCACAGTCCAGTGGGTAAGTTTTGCACTCTTCCCTCCAGCCACCCTTAAAACAGGATGGGGAGAGGCTTATGGTGAGCTTGCTGAGCCACACGGCAGACATGCTTTTGTTTGTGTAAGCAATGGATCGGGAGCCTCATCACCCCACTGCAGTCAGTGTTTCTGCATTGCTGGGGAATAGCTTTTGTTAAGGGACTCTCCAACTTCCATCCAACGCAGGTGGCCTCATCTGGCTGGGAGGGATCTAGCCACTTACTCCGAGCTCTCTTCAGCTTGCTTTTGTTTCTTCTTTTTCTTTTTCTTCTTGGTGCTGGTGTCACTGGCCTGCAGAGAAGATGGAGCTCAGGAAGGGTGGTTGGGAAGGAATCACTGCTGATTTGTGGCACACCTTTCAGCAAGGACTAATGAGCTATTTATATAAGGATTCATCTTAACTAACCCCCAAGAGCTCTCATCCATGAGGGAAGAGTGACATACCATGATGCCCCCTCCCCCATCCAAGGCTCCCCAAAACAAAATCTGCCTGGCAGGGTAATTACCAACATGCAATGCACCGAGTCCAGGATCATGTACACTGGAGAAGCAATTGGCACACCACATCAATGGGCATCTAGCATGGTGTCCTATCTCCAACGGTGCACGGTTCCAGAGGCGCCAGAGGAAGGCGTAATAATCTCTGCCAGACAATTGTGAGAAAGCTACCCCAGGGGCAAATTATTCCTAACCCATTAAACAAGGGCAGTCTGAACATAACAGCCGCTTCCACACCCTGCCCTACAGGTTAATCTGCTTATCCATGGCAGGCCAGCTCCCAGGGACAGACAATGGTGCCAATTGAGCTTAGCTATATTGAGGCTTGCAATGGTGTAACTCTATACTGATGGGGGAAAGCAGCAACCTACATGGACAAACTGAATAGGTGTCTCGGGTTTTGTAAGTATCACAAGGAGAGGTGTACAAGTGATGCAGTGCAGCCACACTCCTAGGCCTGCTGCTCTGCAGCACCGTCCAGCTACCTACCACGTCCATTAGCTCCCCTTCGCTCTCGGCAGCTTCTTTGGCCTTCTTCTCTTTTTTCTTCTTTTTCTTTTCCTTCCTGCTCTGCTCCTCTGGTTGCGGAGTGGCCGGGGAGGATGGAGCCACTGCTGCCTCATCATTTTCACACTCTGTCTCCCGCTTTCTCTGTTTAAGAGTAAAGCCAGCATCAGATCAGCTCTCTCCCAGCTGAGCAGTAACAGGAGGCCTGTCTTGAGTACAGATGTGTACAGATGACAGACCCCACAGTCTTGAGGCCACCTCCTCAATTTGCCTTCCCATCCTAGCTAGCCCTCTGCACCCTCAAGAGCATGGTAAGAGCGAGCCTTATTCCTAGTAATGCTGTCAAGTTCATCACTGCTTGTGTAATGAGGGAGACTATAGATCTTCTGGAACCTGTCTATGGTTTTCTGAAAGCTTTGCAAGAATCCCTGGCACACCCCTCCCTCATGTTCTTCCCATGACATCATTCCATCTACAGCTTAGGGCTCCACATTCTTCCAGTCTCTGCTGTGTCATCTGTACACAAAGTGACAGCCCAAAATCAGGTCCAAGGTTGGTCCCCAGAGATAACCTGCTTCCTTTGGTAACACACACATGCTGGTTGGGCTTTTTCAACTGGGCTGAACTGCACAGACCAGGATAGGGGCTGGTGCCCATGGCCTCTGGAATCCCATCGGCACAGCTCTGCATTCACATTCTGGGCCATGGCCTTGAGCCATCTTTAGGGCTCTTGTTCCCAGATCTTGTCCCTCAACAAATTCAAAGCCTGGCGATGTAACACTAACCACACAGAACATGGATTGCATGTGAAAGTCCACTCTGCTGGACAAATCAAAGGAGACTCCACGTTAACTCTGCTTTCTCCAAAGCAACAACATAAAAAAGCATAAGTCACAGGATCAATCTGCCAAGGCAGAGATGTTCATCTGACAATACGCAGGTCTGAAATGGATGTCACATGAAAGTAGCCTATGATACTTACTTTTGGTACCCTCTCGGCCATTGCTCCTGGGGCTTCTGCCTCTTTCTTTACAGCAACACTGAAAGGAGGAAAACACTGAGTCGAATGTGTGAGTACTGCCGATCAAGCCTATACGTTCAGATTTATTATCCTCCCTCCTAAATGCTTGCTGCAAACCAAACTACATCCCTCAGCCTCCTGCTGCTACACAGTTGACACACTACAGCTCCTTTTTTTGATCACTACGTTATATAACACTCGGTGGTGTACAGAAAGCCTGCAGCCCACATCAGTGCCTAACTGTGCTGGACAAAGGCAGAGCCTTCCCTGTTTAATTTGGCAGACTGACTCCCTCTAGAGCCACAGATATCAAGCTAGAAAGGGATAACTGTCTGCTCACTTGGTTTGTCTGGAATAGCAACCCCTGCTGTTCCTCCAGGGTAGTGCTCCCTAGGGAGGGCAAATAATCGCATTGCAATTAACATTCTTTGAAAATGTATTATATTGCCTGACAGTATTTTTAACATGCTACATTCAACCTGGGTGACCTTTTGTACCCCAAACGGACATTTTCCAGCAGAAGTCAGCAATATGCCCAAGAAAGTGGCATCCTAAGATAGCACAGCAGAGACTAAATGCATGCAATTCACCCCTCTGCCCTGTCCCTCAAACATGTCTCTGAAGCACTGTGCATTACCTGTAGTCCACATACTCCTTCTTCCAGGAATCCGGCGTGCTCTCGTTGGGCTTGCCGTGCTTGCTCAACAGGCCCTGCTTGATCATCATCATCTTTTGACTCGCCTGGTGTGACAATACAGAGAGAAAAGATCACATTCTAGCTTCAAAGCAGCTATCATTTCTAATTGGAGAAGTCACATGGCATGTGACGAGACATTGTGGAAGAGAACCAAGTTCACGCTGAAACCTTTATCAGGCCAGAGAGAGACAAATATGTCCTCAAGGAGCCTCTGATAGCTCATAGCAAATTATCGTTGTTGCTTAGGAGTTTATTCCTTAGCTGATGTCATTCTTCTATTTGCAACACT
Organism: Platysternon megacephalum; assembly: GCA_003942145.1. Taxonomy (NCBI): domain Eukaryota; kingdom Metazoa; phylum Chordata; order Testudines; family Platysternidae; genus Platysternon; species Platysternon megacephalum. Next base: position 22,778 of record QXTE01000555.1, on the reverse strand, counting down.
GGTTAATTAAAGTAGTAGTATTCCAGAAAAGATTTTTACCATCCCAGTTTGCTTATAAGAGTGTTACTGCATGAGAAGGAACTGCAAGCAAATTGGAGTTAGTCTTCTACTGTTACAGACCCAGCTATACATAAATGCTAATCACATGTGCATCAGGCAAGTGGACTTGTGCAAGACACACAGAAGTAGTATTTCTGTTGCTCCTGGAGTCCCTTTCGACAGGCTTTAGTACTCTGCCACACGCCCATGATACACTGTGTTTCTAATGCTATTCTGAATTTCAATGGCACCTTTCATTAGAGCACTTGGGAGCATTCTTACAGACACTACTTCAGCCTCTTGAGTGGGGCATGGAGCATCTTTCTAATTCCTCCACGAGCCATCAGTATTGGGTGATAGATTTAAGTCATCTTTGCACACAGTGCTAATGTCAGCTACTTTACATCATTTGGCTCTTCCTGGAAGGATTCGCAGCACAGACTAAAATCAGTCTGATCCTGGCTTAGCCTAGTCAAGATCCAGTCTACACTACCAACTGGAACCAGACTTTTAACCAGGTTAGGGACAGCTCAGTCCTCGGACATGGTTATAGCTGTGTAGACAGCCCAAAGAGCCCAACAGTCTCACAGCAGGAGCAAAGCTGATCAAGCCTTTTTCATCTTCTTGGCTCCAGAGGGTTTAGACAAACTACAAAAGTTTGGAAATGGTGGCGACAAACTGGAAGCCTTTATCTGGGACCTGCAGCTTTGTAAGAGGCTGCTTCGAACCCAATTTCTCAATAGCTGAATGCCATTTCCAACACCACACAGCCTCCCACCCTTAGTCTCACCTTGGGACCAAGACCCCATTTGCGGGGGTAAGTGTCTCTTTCCATGATCACCCTCTTGATCTTTGCCACTATACCATGGTCACAAGTAGAAATCACTGCGGTGGTCATCAAGGCAACAGCTGCATTAGTGGAAAATGAAAAGAATGACCATTGAGGCACAAAAGAGCAATACTGGCCAGCTACTGGATTCAATCTCCTATGACTCAACGTTATGGTGGTGCAGAGATGGGCTACAAAGTTGGCATTCCCAAGATTGACAATTTTTATCAGCCCTCTACACAATTACCCAAGAAGTCCACCCAACTCAAACCCTGGACAGGCTTCCACTTGTAACTCACTCCCCGTCTGGTTTTATCATCGGGGAAGTACAAACCAGGGACCTCTAGATCTAAAAGCATGAGCATCTACTGCCTGAGCTAAAAGACTCAGCTCTCGTAGCCAAGACTGCAGCAGGCTCATCAACCACAATGTGGCTCAGCCCCCACCAGAGCACTGGATGCGGGTTCACAGACTAGCCAGAAGTGAATTGTTACACTACTCAGTGGTATCCTGTATAGGATACAGGGCATAAGCACCACACACACAGAGAACTGCTCATTGCCAGATGTGCGCCCAGTCAGGATGGCACCTTAGTCCTTATTACCTAGGCAATTCTTTGCTGTAAGTATCTGGTAATAAAAAGGCATTAATACAAAATAACAGTACACACCCATTCAGCAGCCATCCAAGATGCATCATTTCTTTATACTAGATTTGGTTAGGAGAGAGGAGTTCACAGGCAGCAGTATGTGATCAGAGAGCATCACTCGTCTTGGTTGAGATGGAGCCCCCATGGAAAGGGGCTCCAGCCCTGCTGGCTCTGTCCTGCTCCTGCAGGCAGCCAGCCAGCCCCTCCAGCAGCCCCCAGTAGAACACTGAAAGGCTGGAGGGTATTTGGAGACTGCACAGCACAGAGACCCTAGAACAGGAATCTAGGTGCTGCAGGGAGGGCAGTGCAGCAGCACTCAGAGAATGGATAAACTTCATCATCATTTCACATACAGTGTGTGCCCGAAAGCCCAGGACACGGGAATGGAGTGAACAGAAGTCAAGCAAAAACCTCGCTATCTTCTGCAGGTTTTTTATTTTAATGGAGGGGTATAACTAGGCTTGGAAGGATTAGACTTTTACTGCTAAGTGTCAATAAATGTCAATTTCACTGTATACAAATTGACCAAAAAAAATATTTCCATTGATTTCTTTCTTTGCCTAAGAACTTAGAGTTCGATTTAAGGATATTTATTTTGTACATTTTGACATATAATGTTGACAATGTGTTTTAACAGTTGTAACGCTAACTTTTTGAATCTTAACGTCTGTCATTAAATAATTGTCTGCACAACTGTGAAAATTTAAATTGATAAAAACAGAAAAAACATTGTTATAGAGCAATAAAATCTGTTACTGTAACAGATACCAGAGTTATAATTAAGCCATTATTTCTCAGCTGGCATCATTGACCTCTCTAAGCAATGTTGTTCTCACACTTCTAAGGGTAGCAAGTCACAGTTCTCTCAGTGACAGCATCCGATTATTTCCCACCAGGAAACATGGATGCAAGATTCCGCCCATGGCGAGTGCCATCCCGCCCCCCATGAAATGCTCAGGCCACCCATGTTTGTTACAAGCTTCTGAAGATGCTGTATTGCTCTGGCTTTACTGCCAACTAACTAGCTTGGTGGCTGGAGGAAGAACATTGACCTCTTCTTACCCATGCAGATGGCCTCCCCTTTAGTGGTGATGACGACGATCTCCTGATTAATCTCAATGCCATCTTCATACCTCAGAACACCAGGAAGCATGATCTTGGCGCCGTAGCAGATGGCATTAACCTGGAAGGGTGGAAGAGGAAGGCTGAAAAATCTGGTTGAGAATGTAAAGATACATGATCTTAACCAATGCATAACATTGACTCTGCAAATTTATTCAGCCACTCTAAATACCAATTGGTGCTGCCCCAGTGATAAAATGATGTTTTTTCATGTATGACTTAAGAGCGTCTCCCCCCACACTCCAGGATTTGGCCATTACTCCTCTATTCAGACCTGCATATTGCTTCCTTGAAAGAGATGCTGGTGGTTGTTTATGAGGATCTGGATCACCACCACCAAAATTATTTGTTACTAGTTGTCCAAGCTAGAGGTGAAGTTAGGGTGAAATGCATTAGTGTCACCCCACCGTCCCACCACCTGATGACATTTTCCAAAGCCATTCAGGAACTCACTGCACTGTCCTTCATAACCAGCCGTTTGTGTGAAGTCAGCAGCTTCTCCAAGGGGAAGATAACCCTCCTCAGGTAACTCTCATCCTTGTTGTTGTCATACTGCCACTGGGCATCCAGTACATCGTGCATCGTCACCATGTGGTCCTGCAGAGAGAGATGCCCACTATGTTAACCCTTGGCCCAGCCACCCAATCAAATCAGACCGAGAAAATATGGCTAAAATAAACAGGAAAAGCAGTGATGAATTCTGGGGTTCCTAAAAGTGGTTGAAGATAAAATTAGCAAGAGCCATGAACAAGGCAGGTAAGTGCAATGCAAACTCCCCCACATAACTCTGCTAGCACCCCTCTTCTCTGACCTCTGCTGTTCCAGTCCTGGGACCCTCCTGACCACAAATTGCCAAGTTTGTATATAACGTTTACCACAAAAACTCATTTATGACCCGACCCACAAATGAACTTAGCTTCCCACACATGAAACATCAGCATGTGAAAGGCTGAGCTACCTAGCGCCCCAAATCGCACACACAACAACGCTGTTTGCAGTGGCGGTAAGCACCCTATCAGAAACCTCAGTACTCCGGATGCAGTACAACAGGCACTAAGATCACAGGCTCTTAGGAAAAGTGGTTGCATCAAGAGCCTCCCTGCTATGAAGAGAGCAGATAACTTGTTCCACAAATCAAGTGTTTCTCCAAACTCCAAGACCATCTGTGCCCATGCTGGAAAGTCTACCCAGGCTTTTATACCACCCCCAGCACAGCACTATCCAAGGACCTTACAAAGAGGTGCCCATTTTAATCCAAGTATGGTTCTTACATTAGATACCTTGAACAGCCCAAAGCCAGAGTGCAACAAGAAAGCAGCTGAGCTCTTTCAGTACGTGGACATTTTGTGGGCTGAGTGACGGAAGTGGCAGAAAGCAAAGCTTCCCATCATCTTGACATGACTCCCAGCCACTCACTGTCCCAAAGTTTAATTACCAGCACAGGGACAGCAGCCCTGAACTGAACTCAACACTCTGGGTAAAAATTACAGCAAGGGCCTTTCAAAAGAAAGCCAGCCATACCCTCCTACCTTCTCTCCCATGATCCCCGAGCGCACTCGCCGGAGCTCTTGCATCTGGCCTCCAACCCCCAGCAGCAGGCCCAGGTGGACACACAGTGTACGGATGTAAGTGCCAGCTTCACAACTCACCCAGAAGATACCTGGAATGCAATGCAGGGAGGGGAGAGAAGAGTTTTGAGCTATCCAAAGGTACCATAATTTAACACACTTGCCTGTAGGGATTAAAGTGAGCCCTGTGATTGGCTCCATGTTCAGTGTCTCCAATGAGCCATCAGTATTGGGTGATAGATGTAAGTCATCTTTGCACAGAGTGCTAATGTCATCTACTTTGCATCATTTGGCTCTTCATAGAACAAGAGTTCAGCAACTTTTATCTTGGGGAAAATATGCAAGACAATTTTAGGTCTTGCAGAGGGTGGGGACTGCCAGTCTAAGGGCATCTCTCTGGACTTGGAAGCTCATCCCACATGGAAGTAGGTACACTGGTGGGATTCTGTCAGTCATCAGAGATCACCATAAATGAGGCATTCATCACATTTCCCCAGGAACATCAACAGAGGGCACTTTTCCTTTCCTTAGATGGCTGTAGTGTAGTGCATCCCTTTTGGAGTTCAGTCTGGAACACAGACCTCTCTTTTAAACCAGTTTCAATTAACAAGTTAAAGCCTGGATTTTAAAATGGGACCATCCAGTGTCTGCTCATCACTGCACCTGGGAGAGGAACAGCAAGTCCCCTCTAGTGGTGTGTTCACTAGAGCTTCACGGGGAGAGTCCACAAAGCACTTTCATGCTTTGAAGTGCTACCAGAGAACCTAGGTGTTGTTTTACCTAATCTCCTCTCAGGGTCGTATTCTACCAGTTTGCTCTCGTAGATGGTTCGGACCCTCAGTTGCCTCTTGACAGCTGCAATGAGGGGAGGTCGCTGAAACAGGGCACCAGTCAGAGTTTCTATTGCCTAGGGGGAGAAGCAGAAGAACTGTCAGACTTCACCCTTACACAACCCACACCATCCCATCAGCACATCTAGACAAGAGCATGCTGCTATTTAGGCAATAAAAATCATTCCCTATTGTATATCACATGTTGTATCTGATCATACTCCATTAAAGCAAGCCCATCTGAGCCACTTAAGCACGCCCCTAGATAGGAATTACTCCCCCAGCTACCAATGGGGCTACTTTACTAGGCAGCAGCATGTGATCAGACAGCATCACTCATCTTAGTTGAGACAGAGCCCCCATGAAGAGGGGCTCCCGCCCTGCTGGCTCTGCCCCTCTCCTGCACAGAGTTGGCCAGACACACGAGCGGCTCCCAGCAGAACAATGAAAGGCTGGAGAGTATTTGGAGGCTGCACAGCACGGGGACCCTAGAACAGGAATCTGCATGCTGCAGGGAGGGCCAATGCAGCAGCACTTCTGAGAATGGATTCATCATCACTTCACATACACCACATGCCTGCTAGGAGGAGACTTAAGGTGTTTTTTAAAAAATGGGCATTTCAACATCTCAAGGACTGAGGTCCATATACTCAAGGGAGAATTGCAATTGTTATGGACAATCCTACTAAAACACAGACAGCAAATATACAGTGAACCAATGCGAATTAAGCATCTGATTAAGTAACGATGTCATGCTGCATGATTTTATTAGGGGCTGTTTACTCTATTACCTCTACTGCAACAAAATGCTCTCAATGGCTCTTTAAGGAATGCTCCTACCCACATCTCCAAGGTACACTGATGAGATAATACAGCAGGAAGCTAACGTGGGCTCAGGCATGCAGAGACTTACCCTGGAAAGCTGAATCTCACTTTCAATAGCATTGTGCAGCCGAACGATTCCCACATACTCTTTGCCTGAAAGAATGACAGAAGAGTAGTCAGGAGTGGCCACTTGCATTTTATTGTTCACCACCATGTCGGTGTTATTACAATTCAAACATCTGTAGAAGTCTTCTTAACAGCCACTGACTTTTAGAAAAGGCTCAGGCACAAACAGCTCTAACCCCTTGAATCTACCAACAAAGAAACCCAAGCTGCAGGTTTATTTATGGAGCAAGACTTATTGTGTAGGGCAGCACAGCACAAGTCTGAATAAAAACAATGGTAACTTCTTGTGTATAAATTAAAGTTTGCTGTTCTGAGACCTGATCAGCTAAAATAAAAATGGTGACAGCACAAAGCTCAGGAAAACAGTAATTTGCTTATAGGCACTAGTCCAAGTCAGGATACCAGGCCTCCAGTTCATCCCAACTTTGTATTCTGCCATAATGGAAAGCAAACCTTAGTTAGAAATAGGCAGGCTTTAGAGGCCTGGAAGGACTGGAACTGGAATCCTCTGCTCATCATTAAAATGCAGTCAGTCGGTCTTTCATCTGACCACTTAAAAGAACTAGAGCGTAAACTACCCCAATGCAGTAAATGACATGCCTGCACTCTGCTGAGACTTGACCAGCCGTGTTGCTCGTTCGATGCACACAATCAGACACCCCGTCACTTTGGGGTCAAGCGTCCCACTGTGCCCTGTCTTCTCAACCCGGAGGATGCGCCGGATCCAGGCAACCACCTCATGGGAAGAAGGGTTGGATGGCTTGTCCAGGTTAATGAAGCCTGTCCTGGAACACAGCACACAGATTATTAGAACCTCCAATGCCATTTGACATCCTCATTGTATTTTACCAAGGGCATCTGGCTTCTAAAGAGAGAGACGTTTTGCAGCGAAGAAAAACTACATCCAAAGGAGCTCCTCCTAACGTGGAGCATTTTCAAAAGTGCTGAGCAACCGACAGCTCTCATTGAGGTGAAAGGAGCTGCTAGGTGCTCTACATTTAAAACAGGACTTTTATTAAACAGCCTAACTCTAAACTCCTGTTTTTGAAAATTTTGGCCTTACTGCCACCTTGGCCTGACTGCATCATATATACTACAAGAGAGAACTCCCCCAGACTGGCAAAACATCACCACTAAAGTCTTCACTTCCTGTTATTGTATAGTGGGTATTGCTAAAGAGACAAGTAAATGTACATCCAATGTGAACCATGCTGGGAAGGGCAAGCTATATAGCTTTCAGACACCATAACATTACTTTACTTTTCATTTCTAAATCTACCCCCAAAAGAATCTGTAACTAGAACAAATTGAAATGTATGAGACTGGTAACCAAATTTAAAGAGGAATTTTGTATAGCCAACAACAGTGGAGAAAAAGTAACTGTTTCCAGACCTACTTAAGCTGGGAGAGTCACCAAACCCTTTGAGGGTGTAAACTGTGACAGAAGTTACAGTTTTCCCCAACAAACATACCTAACATACTCAGCGATGTCTCTCTTCAGGGGATTGCAGCCAGAGGGAAGGGGTGTGTAGTGCGTTGTCCTCACATTTAGCTTGTCAAAGTTCTACAAAATCCAAACAAAATGTACCGTAAACAAAATACTGTAAGTCTTTAGAAACAAATCCCATTTTACCTAGAATGCAGATGGGGATCAAAAACAAAACAAAACCAAAAAAACACCCACATAATCTGACCTAATTTAAATTACGATAAACTGAAAATGCCTCTCCCATACTGGCAGAGTCCTAGAAACAGACTTTTAGTAGCCTCAAGGACGCTTTCAACAGCAAGAAAAGGCCAACCCTATGCAAAGGTTAAAAGCTCTGTAGAACAACAGAGCTTTACAAAGTAGAGCAAATCCAGTGTGCTTGTGTACAGAACTAGGGTCTCTGTAGAGACTTAGGCAAACATCATCCCTGCACAGAAAGAAGGGATGGGTAAAAATCCTGTGGAGATGATTATAAGGCAGGTCAAGGTCATATGCAGTTTGATAGATCAGGCACACAATGAGTGAAAGCGCTTTTCAACATTTGGGTCATGGAGCCTGGTGTAAGATCGGTTGCCCTCTGCTTTAGGTTCCCATGTAGGCTATTTTCTTTGCAGGCAGGCTAAGGCACACGTGTGAAACAATGAGTAATGTTTTTATATCTGTACACATACAGACTGAATCCTATAATCCTCTTTACCTTCAGTAGCAAGGGCCACTGAGATGTGTCCAGCTGAGCCACTCGGGATTCAGGTTTGATGAAGAATTCCTCTGTGTGCTGTATGTCCTGGGAAGAAATATCACACATCAGAGAAGTGGAGTTGACATGCAAAGTGTCTTATCTCTTTTTTACAACTGAAAGTCTTTTGTATTCTGTTGCCAACATTCACAAATTATTGCTAACACATCTTACACAATAACCAAAGCAACATATCCACAGCACCACCAATTGGCTGCAAAACCATCATTGTCCAGAGAGATTATGGCTATAACACCAAGTAAAACTGAAGAGTGCTGGAACTGAAGTAATGCAACATGACGCGAAGCAGCTCCTCAGAGTTCCATGGCAAGTCAAAGTACTAAAGGATGGCTACACGTTTGAATGCAGAATAATGATCCCAGTCTGCTCCCTTCACTCACTAAAACACTAGCGAAGTTTCAGTTCTGTACCCCTGGATTGTGGGATTATCATAAACAAAGAAAGCAAGCTATTCTCCAAAAGACCATAGGAGGCAGAATCTCTTTGACGCATTACAGAAGAGCAAACACTTGACTTAAGCTATGTCTACACTAGCACTTTTGTTGGTCAAAGGTGTAAAAGAAACCACATCCCAACTGGCATAAATTTCACCAACAAAAGTGCTGGTGTGGGCAGTGCTTTGTTGGCAGGAGCCTCTCTCCGGGCAACATAGCTATCACCGCTCGTTGAGGGGTGGTTAAATTATGTCGTTGGGAGAGCTCACTCCCATCAGCATAGAGCGGCTACACGGGAGACCTTACAGCGGCACAGCTGCAGCGGTCTGTAGTGTAGACATAGCATTTTTCTCTTTTCAAATTGTGATGTGTTAAGACGTGATTAGCCAGTGTCTTTTTACTGGAGAAGTTGCTTAACTAAGGCCATTTTGCTTCTCTAGACTTCAGGTAACTGAGTGAATGGGTGAAAAAAGACTAAATCCCAATCCAATAATGGATTATTTCTATTTAAAAATGAATAAAGGCCAATTTAGGACAGCTTCTCTTTTGAATGACACATTCTAAGCACAAGCATCCCCCCCCTTTACTAGGATAATTAATTAAACTGATAACATATTTTAAAATTTAATTAAAGCTAATGTTAAAATCATATAATACACAGGTTGAGAAAAGACTGTTTGTACATCTGAGTATAGTGCTTAGATTATCCAAATACAAAGTTTGTTTTTAAAGTCATAAGATACATATAGTGCATAATCAGCAGTAACCCAAATTTAGGTGAATGAATTTAAGAATACAGTTTAGATATTTAGCATCTAAGTATTCAGGTACATTACTCATGAAAAAATGTATACAGAGAGTTGGTGGCAGAAAGCAAAATACTAAACCTGTAGTCAGCTGTAGTGCAAATACATCACTCCACTGGATCCTAAACAGCCATTTTAGTCTCAAGAGATTTACTTTTATTGGGGGGGGAGAGAGAGAAAGAGAGAGAAGTAGCTTTACTCCAAGAGACACCAACACTCTAAATTATCTGGGATCAAAGCTGATAAAGAATTTAAAAATCTGCTACAGTTTTTTGCCCCCAGTCAGGGCAGTTCTATTTGTCTATGCATACTCGGAGCAAGGAGAGGTGCTGATTCAGGACAAAAACTCCAATCGTCTTTCATTCTAAGTCCCTGAGTTCCCATGGGCAGCATTCACCAAAACCAAGGCAGGAAACAACACTGCTCGCCTTCTATCCTGCTGCTTCTCTCCCCTCCACCTAAAGACCTAAAATTGCAGGTGAGTAAACATTGTTAAACCATTACTCAAACAGTAAGAGATTCCAGAAGTGGGCCATTGAGTCCTTTTCTAGAGATACTGAAAACAGGTGAAGCAGGTTTCAAGATCTTCCCTAAACAAGAGTTTTGCTCAACTTGAAATCAAGTCAAGGCACCAAGCTAGCCTGGAGGCAAACTCAGTCATACAAGAGGGAAAAAAAAAACCTCCACTCACAGCAACATCTGCATCTGGTAGAGATTTCTTATCCTTTTTCTTCTTCTGCTTCTTAGCTATACAACCTATATTTGAAACAGAGAGGTACATTAAATATTTTTCATACCAGAACTCATCCAAATCCAAACTGGTAACACTACAGAATTTTATACTAGGACAACCTCCTGTGGCAAGAGCATATAAAACAGCAAAATTAACAAGCAAGCAACATTTATCTCCTAAAAATTAGATTCCTTAGTTCAATATAAGGTTCAGAAGCAACTTAATTATTATTTGTTCAGTTCTTTGTTGCATTCAATATCACTCAGAGGCAACATACGATACATAAGAGCAACTATTTCCACACTGCAATTTTCTTCCTTCTCCGTTGTCTTTTCTCTTCTCCCTCCTCCCCATCTGTCTCTTTCCTACTTTTTACCCGTCTACATTTTCTTCTCCGAAGCAACCCCCAATTCCAGGAGCTCCTCCCCTCTCCCGACAAAAACTGACAATGAAATAACCATTGACGACATGAACAATGTCTTCATTAGGCTTCAGAGTCAATGTTGAAGCGAGATTAATGGGGTAGGAGCGGAAGGAAGCTTACACCTCCCAGTCTCAGAGCCACGTGCCAGGATGCCCGCAGTCAGTCACACGCCATACTGACAGGTTTCCAGCACAGCTCGGGTGACTATAACTTTTGCAAACGAAAGCCGAGAGGCTGCGGAGCTGGCACACCCCGCGGCGCGCGCACACCCCGCTGGGCCTGGGCACGGGGAAACGGGTTTTTGTCACTACGGCACCAGGTATTTGGCCCGGAGGTAATTCCAGGGGCTCCCGGGTTTCTCAAGGCCGCCCAAGCCACGTGTACGCAGAGCGGAGCGGCCCCAGTTGGCGGCAGGGCTCGGATCGCGGCCCAAGCGACGGAGCAGGGCCACGCCCGGGACAACTGGAGAGACCGAGACCAGCCCCAGGCCACGTGTTCGGGCCAGACAGAACCACCCCCTGGCCGGGACAGGCTCCCCACCTTCCCCGTCCGCCATCTTCGCCCCGCGCACTCCGGGAGCCGCGTGCTGCTACCACCCGCCACCGCGCAGAAAGAGAGAGTGGAGCACCGCCCCCGTCCCGAGATACACCGCGCGCAAGCCCCGTCCATGTCACGTGCTCAAGGACCCGAGGGGGGGGAAGGCGCTGCTTCCCCACCACGTGATGAGGCGGCTTGCGGCTCACTTCCCGTCACGTGACGGGCCAGCAGTCCTACTCGGGGCGCCACCCTGCGGCCCGGCAGCCCCAGCCCGCTAGCAGGCTCCGGCCGCACCGCCTCCGACCCTCATGGCTAGCTCCTGCGGGGCGCTGGGCACCCCCTTCCACTCACGGGGCATCACCGGCGCGGTACCCCCACAAACTTCCCGGGCGCCAACCTTTCCGCACCGCGATACTGAACGTACCTCCCTCGCAGCCGCACGCCACGGGGATGGCCGTAACTCAGTGACCCTGCCAGCTAGGGCTAAGGTGAGGTCCAAGCGCTATCGCCAGACCTCCTCCTAAGGCAAGCAAAGATTATTTGACTCTTTGTTATATGGGAAGTAGTCACGCCTTTAAAAAAAAGTTACTGCTGCAAGAAAGCCGTGCCAGAGTCCGTATTTACACTGAACATGCTCATTCCACTTTCTTTAAGGAAAGGAGTACCACATCTGTAGAAATGCCTAATGCTTTGGCTCCTGTCAGCCCCCTGTAGCCATCACTGTTATTGCCAATACAGAGGGCTATTGTAAACATGCTGCTGCAGGTATTCTGGTGGAATGGAGGAATGAGTTTTCCTTTTTTAAAAGGTCATAATGCAGATTAAAAGAGTAGAAAGAAAAGGATATGAGTATATTACAGAATCACACACCCTGGGAAAGTATGTAATAAGCAATCTCTAACCAGAGACAGAGTTTTCTATGTTTAGAATAGCCCTTCTAAAACATTTTCAGCCCTTGTCTGATAGCCCTTAGGCCTAAGCTTGCTTTGAAGCACTCTGTTCCCACCCATCACCAGTTCAGTACATGGTTATGAGTCTTCCCCACAGGAGGGACACCTGCAGTTTTGTTTTTACACAGTTTTTTATTAAAGATGTAACATACAATAGTAGCTCCCTTTAACATTTTCCCCCCCATATCCTGCCCTCTGGCACTGTACCTAGACTCAAGCCTTGCGGCACACACACAAGCTTAAGACAGCTGAAGACTACCTCAGAATAATAAAGACAGGAAACTCCATTCTGAGTTCCAGTACATAAATGCTTCATTAGAGTCATACCTCAGTGAATACACTGATGGTTTCAAAACATGTCAGTAAAAATTACATTTCAAAACATTTAAGAAATAATGTAAAGTTCACTTTTATATGTATAAATCAGTTTGCAGTTACACAAAGCAACAAAGACACAAAATACCCATCAATTTCCAATGCTTTACAGGGATGTTTTGTCTCCACTTACAACAAAGGCTTGAAATATTTTTTTAAGCAACTTCCAAAACAGTCTCACTTTTATTCACACAGAAGACCATGTTAGGTAGGAACACTACATAGCTTGAGGGCCACAAGGTGCCATTTGTGTCAAAGGTAATCCAGCTCGCAAAAAGAAAAAAAACAAAACATTGTTTCTTTAGGATGCCTAAATATGATTAAAGGGAACCCACCCCAGAAAGGTGCAATTAAAGTTCATCCTCTGCAGGAAAACATTCTTTCCAGAAGATGGCCAGCAACATGCTCTTCTCAGGTCAGTGTTACCATTTTTCAGCACATAAGTGCCATACAAACATTAAATTTACACCAGAGATTTGTAAAATGGAAATGGAAATTCAAGTAGGAAAGCTGGCCCACAAAGATTAAATGATTTGTCTTAGACTACGGAGTCACAGTGCAGAACTAGGATTTAAAATTCAGAACTCTATGGCTTCTAGGCCCAGGTTTAGTTCACTAGACCACAGAAAGGGTCTATTATCCAATTTTTAATTCTCTTCATCATTAAAATAGAAAAGTTAATGTTAAAAGTGTTAAAAACTAATCAAAGTTTACGTGCTTTTCAGATATACATCAAGGCTCAATTTTGCCCTCCACTATGAATGCACAACTCCTATACACCTTAGAAGGAGTTGCAAAAACATATCTGAGGGCCAAAGTTACAGGTAAATGTTCCCCCTTACACCAATACAATCCTTTTAAACTGCTGTAACAGGCCTGATACGTAAAGTAATATAGTATCTGTAGCAAATGCCAAAATTAAACACATTACATCCATCTTTACCTACTTGTTGAATGAAACCAACAAGGCAGTGAGGCTAAAGAGCCAGCAGCAGTGACTCCCCATATTGCCTAGGTTGTAGCTAGTGATATCTGCATTGAGTAGTAAACAGTTTTAAAAGTCTACAATATTTACTGAATTACATCTTAAAGAACTACAAGGCTTCAGGATACATTGGTGTCTCCAGAGTTCTATCTACAGCATTATATTAACAGAGCAAGAGCTAGGACCAAGAGCCAGGTAGTTAGAAAGTACAATTATTAGGCAACAGATGCCAACATTGAAACAGAACCTGGAGCAAAAGGTACAGAATAAAACTTTAGCTTCCAATGTAGTTTTTAAATGGAAAGAGTTATGAGGTTACTTTTTTTAACTTAGCACTTTAAACAGAAAGTGGTATTTTTACCAGCTTGCTCACGTGTGTATTACACTGATACAGAAAAAATGCACTAGTCATTACATCTCCAAATGTGAGAATTTTAAACTAAAAGACTGAATCCTGGCGTTTGTGGACTGTTTGGAAAATGAGTGCCATTTGCAGTCTCTTCATAAAAAATGGCAAGAATCCCACCTCTTACTACCTCAAACTGCAGTAGCATACATACAGTTTCTAATGGATCAGGTCATCTCCTGCAGTAGCAGGTGTCTTGAATCTGTGAGTGAGAGGAGAATGGCAAAGAGGCTGCACTGGGGCTGAAAAAGGAAAGATCTCTATAACTACTAGTAGTAAATAGGAAGTGTTGGCATGTCCAAGTTCCTTGTCCCCAATGGGAAAATAGTCTCTAGCTCACATAGTCCTTTCCTACATGCGGATGGTAGCAGAGAGATGAACCAAGGCTGTGTAGTGGTGATGGGCCAAAATGGAACAACCCTCTATGTGGCTACTGTGGGAAACAGAATCCCACGGAGGTTGAAACAAGTCATGCTGGTGGTGATGCCGGGTAGGGATTAGACTCCTGTGGCTGGCAGCAGAGGGGAAGGCCATTCCCCGGGGTAGCAGATGGGGCTCATCTCTCCTGTGGATGGTTGCAGTAGGTGTATGAGGTTAATTTTTCTGGTAATGCTTGGTGAGGGTTTCAGGCTATATGAGGGAGATAGCAACAGATCAGTGAAGGTGCAGTTAGTCTCTGTGGAGATGGCAGATGGTGCAGAGATGCCATAGAGATGGCAGCTGAAGGTTGGCAAGGCTTATCTCCCTGGTGATGCTGGTTGAGGGGGCTCAGAGTCCCACTGAGGCAGCAGCAGGTGGGTGGGGCAGGCCTCTCTTTCTGGTGGAAGACTGACTTCCCTATGGAAGTGGCAGCAGGCAACTGAAGCCAGTCTGAATGGGGGGACTCAGGCCCCCTGCCCAGAGGGGCTGAACATCTCTTGAAGCACCAGGTGGAGCAGGTGGTTCTGCTCCGGGCTGAGCAGCGGCCAGAGCTCGGCCTGCAGCACTTTGAGCGCCTCCAGGTCCTTCTCCTGACAGGCCATGACAGTGGACTGCAGCAGGAGGAAGAGGCCTGGGGGCAGGTACCCTGCCTGGGGGAGCTGCCCAGCTCCCGCCCCACTCTCGAAGGCCTCCCAGCAGTATTTCTCCAGGGTCTGGGCATGCTCGGGCAGCAGTTTGGGTAGCGGCGGCTGGAGCAGCAGCAGGAGCAGCACCCGGGACACCTCGCAACGCACCAACACCTCCAGGAAGGCGCCGCTGGGTGGGCTGGGTCCGGCCTGGGCCAGCAGCTGCGCCTGGGTGAGTACAGCCAGGGCCCCGTCGTAGTCGCGGGTGAGCAGCAGACAGGAGGCCAACTCGCCCAGGCAGCGCAGAGCCTCCAGGGGCAACTCAGCGGCCGCCAGCAGCTCGGCAGCGCGCTGGAAGTGCGGGGCGGCCTGGCCGGGCTGCTCCATGTCCCGCAGCGCCGAGCCCAGCTCCAGGCAGAGCCCGGCCGCCAGCGCCGGCTGCCCCAGTTCCAGGTGCAGGCGGGCGGCGAAGGCGAAGCAGCTGTGAGAGGCCTGCAGATGCTCGGCGAAGCCGCCGCTCAGGCTCAGCCGCTGCTGCAGGTCCCGCTCTTGGCGCAGGAAGAGGCGCGCGGCCTCGGTCAGGGCCTGCGCCTCGCCGGGCCCGTGGAAGAGGCTCTGGGCGCAGCGGGCCACGGCCAGCTGGCACCAGGCGGCATAGGGAAGGCTCTCCTGGGCCCGCAGCTCCCGGGCCAGCACCCCGAACTGCTCCGCCGCCTCCGACACGTTCGGCTTCCGCAGGAACCGCTTCCGCAGCTTGGCCGACACCAGCCGGTACCGCGCCAGGAAGTCCCCGTCCCAGCCGGCGCCGGCCGCCCCCAGCACCCCAGGGCCGGCCGGGCCCGAGCCGCCCGCCGCCGCCGCCGCCATCCACTCACTGGCTTCCGCCGGGAAGTGAAACCGTCGCGTGCCAGCCAATGGGCAGCCGCCTGAGCGGAAGAGGCTGCGCACGACCCCTTCAGGGAAGGGGCGTGGCTAGCGAGAATGCGCTCCACCCCCTAGAGCAGGCAAGAGGCGGGGCTGAGATTTCCGCCGCTCCCTGGGAAGGGAAGGGGGGGGTTGGTCCCCCATTCTGCAGAGAGGGGTTGCAGGGGGAGTTGTCTTGGCTCCCCAAAGCCCTGAGAGGCTGAGGGGTAGGGGCTCCCTGGGGAGTGAGGCGGAGTAGGGTTGGGGTATCCCAACCTGTCGGGGAACAGCCCCAGATCCTTGCAGACCAGCTCATCGGTCCTGAAACCCCATCGTGGGCCCCGAGCTACAGCATTACCGTTACACAGTGACACAGGCAGCCCACGGGCACGGCGCTGGACAAGCCCCACAAACCAGGTGCACACCTCATCTGGGACAAGGGCTAGCTCCCCAAATGCGCCCTCCACCTGCCAGCATGGTCAGCAGCACATCCAGCCCTCCCTGCCTCACCTCAGAGCCTTCATTAGTGTGTATCCTGTGACGGGTTGTATCACAGAAACCCACTTGGGAGCTGCCAGCTGATGTGCAATGGCTACCTCTGTTCCTGTTCTCCCTGCCAGCTACCGGTGGTTCCAGCACCCTGTCTTGCTGAAGCCAGACACACCCATCTGCTCCAGACACAGACACAGAGTCTGAACCACCTGTCTCAAAGCTGCAGGTTTACCTGAGAACAGCTCACAGAAGTCTGCTTGCCCTCAGCACTCAGATGCCCAATTCCCAATGGGGTCTAAACCCAGATAAATCCGTTTTACCCTGTATAAGCTTTATACAGAGTAAACTCATAAATTGTTCGCCCTCTATAACACTGATAGAGAGATATGCACAGCTGTTTGCTCCCCCAGGTATTAATACATACTCTGAGTTAATTAATAAGTAGAAAGTGATTTTATTAAATACAGATAGTAGGATTTAAGTGATTTCAAGTAGTAACAGACAGAACAAAATAAGTTACCAAGCAAAATAAAATAAAATACGCAAATCTATGTCTAATCAAACACTGAATACAGATAATCTCACCCTCAGAGATGCTTCAGTAAGTTTCTTCTCAGACTGGACACCTTCCAGGCCTGGGCACAATTCTTTCCCCTGGTACAGCTCTTGTTCCAGCTCAGGTGATAGCTAGGGGATTTTTCATGATGGCTTCTCCCCCCTCTGTTCTCTTCCACCCCTTTATATATCTTTTGCATAAGGCGGGAATCCTTTGTCCCTCTGGGTTCCCCCACCCCTCACTGGAAAAGCACCAGGTTAAAGATGGATTCCAGTTCAGGTGACATGATCACATGTCACTGCAAGGCTGCATTATTCACTTGCCAGCACACACATATACAGGAAGACTCACAGGTAAATACAGCCATCTGCAGACAATGGCTCTGGTTAATGGGAGTCATCAAGATTCCAAACCACCATCAATGGCCCACACTTTGCATAATTACAATAGGCCCTCAGAGTTATATTTTATATTTCTAGTTTTAGATACAAGAGTGATACATTTATACAAATAGGATGATCACTCTCAGTAGATTATAAGCTTTGTGATGATACCTTTTGCATGAAGCATATTTCAGTTACATTAAATTCACTGATCATGTTTTTACAAAATCATATAGACTGCACAACGTCACATATCCATTCACAGAGTCCAAGCATAGGCTAGTGGCCTCCCAGTGACATAAAAATGGTCCGAAGAGGCTACCAGCTCCCAACACATCAAAACAAGAGGGTAGCAAACAACAAAGTTTCAGAGTGGTAGCTGGGTTAGTCTGTATCAGCGAAAACAACGAGGAGTCCTTGTGGCACCTTAGAGACTAACAAATTTATTTGGGCATAAGCTTTCGTGGGCTAAAACCCACTTCATCAGATGCATGGAGTGGAAAATACAGAGGCAGGTATAAATACACAGCACATGAAAAGATGGGAGTTGCCTTACCAAGTGGGGGGTCAGTGCTAACAAGCCAATTCAATGAAGGTGGAAGTGGGCGATTCTCAACAGTTGACAAGAAGGGAGGAAAATCACTTTTGTAGTGCTAATGAGTTCAATGTAATCAAGGTGGCCCATTTCAAAAAGCTGACAAGAAGATGTGAGTATCAGCAGGGGGAAAATTAGTTTTTGTAGTGACCCATGCACTCCCAGTCTTTATTCAGGCCTAATTTGATGGTGTCCAGTTTGCAAATTAACTCCAGTTCTGCAGTTTCTCGTTGGAGTCTGTTTTTGAAGATTTTTTGTTGAAGAATTGCCACTTTTAGGTCTGTTATTGAGTGTCCAGGGAGACTGAAGTGTCTCCTACTGGTTTTTTAATGTTATAATTCCTGATGTCAGATTTGTGTCCATTTATTCTGGGGGCATTTCCTGTTGAATCTGTTCGCAAACAGGTCCACCTGGGGAAATCCTCACTTCTGGAAAACAGCATCCAGGACGTCCAGAGAGACCACTCATGGTGAATGATGAAGGACCCTGCTCCAGTGGTCCACAAGGCTGTTTTGAGAGCCCAGTAGGTAAGCAGCCTCCAGGTGAATAGAATGGACTCTGCAGTAATCCCAGTGCCTCATGGCACAGGGGAGAGGATCGGGCTCCTCCTTGCTAGTTTATATAAAACATTGCCATCGTGTTCTCCATGAAGACTGACATGCACTTGCCCTGGAGTTTAAGGCAGAATGTTTGGGAGGCTAGATGCACCGCTCTTAGTTCCCCGACGTTGATATGCAAGGCTAATTCCTCTGGTGTCCAGAGACATTGAGTTCCAAGGGGCCTCAGGTGGGCTCCCCACCCTATGTCTGAGGCATGTGTACCAACTCCATTGAGGGTTTTGCAAAGGGAATGCCGCACACACCGTGTCTTGATCCAGCCACCATTGAAGGGCTCCGATTAACGCCGGCAGAAGTGTGACGACCTTGTCTAGCAGGTGATGACCTGGTATGTATACCGATGCCAGTCATAATTGGAGAGGCTGCAGCCTGAGTCATTTATGCTGCACCACATAAGTGCAAGAGGCCATGTGCCCCAGGAGCTTCAGGCAGCACCTTGCTATGATGGTGAGTACACTTTCAGGCCATTTATGAGAGCTGCAATGTCCCTGAAATGGTTCTCCGTCAGGGAGGCCCTTGCCTGATTTGAGTCAAGAACCGCTCCTATAAATTCTATCCTCTGAATGGGCATGAAGGTGGACTTGTGTTCGTTGTCCAGGAGACCTAGGTTCCTGAAAGTGGACTGTACGAAGTCTATGTGCCATTCCACTAGTTCTTTGGACTGACCCCTGACCAATCAGTCATCCAGGTATGGGAAGACCTTCACTCCCCATTTCCTGACGGAGGCTGCTACCACCGCCATGCATTTCTTGAATACTTTCAGGACTGTCGGCAGGCCAAAAGGCAGCATTGTGAACTGATAGTGATTCTGGTTTACCACAAATCGAAGGTATTTTCTGTGGCCTGGGAAGATGGCTATGTGAATGTACACATTCTTCAAGTTGAGGGCGGCATACCAGTCCCCTGGATCTAAGGAACAATCGAGGCTAGGGAGACCATGCAGAACTTCAGCTTCTTCATGAACTTGTTGAGGTTCTGAAGGTCTAGGATGGGTCTGAAATCCCCATTGGACTTTGGGATCAGGAAGTAGCGGGAGTAAAACCCCTGGCCTCTTAGCTCCATGGGAACCTCCTCCACTGCCCCCACCCTTAGGAGTGGCTGCACCTCCTGGGTCAGGAGATCTTTGTGAGAAGGATCCCTGAAGAGAGACAGGGAGGGGAAGTGGGAAGGAGGGGAAGAAATAAACTGCAGGGTATATCCCACTTCTACCATATGGAGCACCCATCAGTTGGAAGTGATGTTGGCCCATGCCCAGTAAAAGCTGGACAAACGGTCCACAAACATAGAGGTGACATCAGTAGTGAAAGTAAGATAAAAGACTTACCAGGCCCCTGAAAGGGGCAGGGCCTTGAGCAGAAGGGGTGGGGCTGAGGGTCAGCGTCCCCCAGCCAGCCCTTCCGTGCTGCCCGGCCCATGCTGGCCGGGGCTCCAGCAGCAATTTAAAGGGCCCAGGGCCCACTTTCACCTCTGTGTGACATCCAGGTTGTGGACTGGCGCACCGTCCTCGGGTGCACCTTCAAAAGTTTTGCTTATTGCCCATTAGTTGTCTCGTGGGCGCAGACATTGAGGCTGACGGGGAGTGAGGGTTCTCTTTCTGAAGCCTTTATTCCTTTGTCGACCAAAGTCTTGTCTCTGCTGGTGCTGTGGTGGGTAAAAATGGTGCATGGGCTGAGGTTTGTAATGCTTCCGGGATGGGGCTGGAGGGGAGGGGAGGGGCTGGAGTGTGAAGGGCCAACGACTTCAGCGTCACCCTCGAATTTTTCAGGCTATGAAGCTAGGCATCTGTTTGTTCTGAGAAGAGGGACTGTCCCTCGAATGGTAAGTCCTGTACTGTCTGTTGGACCTCATGGGATAGGCCAGACGACTGAAGCCAGGAGCTTCGTCTCATTATCACACCTGTGGCCATCGCCTGGGCTGCCGCATCCACGGCATCTAAGGCCACCTGGAGGGATGCCTTGGCTATGGCCTTGCCTTCATCTGCCATGGCAGCAAACTCTGATCTAGAGTCCGATGGTAGGAGCTCCTTAAACTTCTGCATGGCTGACCAGGAATTAAAGTCATACCCGCTGAACAGCGCCTGGTGGTTCTTAACTGGAGAACTCCCGTGGAGTATATTTTCCTCCCTAAAAGGTCCAGTTTCCTGGCCTCTTTTGCCTTGGGTGACGGTCCCTGTTCCCCTTGCCTTTCCCTCTTGTTGGCTGCAGCAACAACCAGTGAACCCGGCGCAGGATGAGTGTACAGGTATTCGTATACCTTGTGGAGTACGAAATATTTCTTCTCCACTTGTTTAGCTCTACCAAGGCCGGGGCTGACTCCGTTATCTCCTCTACTTGGAGGCTGAGGTTCTGAGCCATCCGACGCCAGAGCTCCTGGTGAGCCTTGTAATCATCTTGCATCGGGGCTATGGTCATACTTGCTACTGCCTCATCAGGCAAAGATGATGAAGAGGTTTGTACAGTTACCGGACTGTAGGCTTATTTTTCAGGTTTTTGTTTTGTTATGTGAATCCTTATGCTATAATGGGTTAATGTTATGATGTTTGCATGCTGCTTATGCACATTTATGGTTTTGGATGCCATCTTGTTGACATCTCCATATTGACTAGGGCTAAACAACAGCCCTTCTCTACAGAACTTTTGCGTCATAGAGGTTATATATATAAGGATGCTGCGCCCAGCAATGGTGGCTGTCTGCCATAGAGGCAGCCTGTGAACCAGTCACTTTGCGCACGCTTTGAGAGTCAACATCGTCAGCATCACTCACTTGCAAACCATCCAGGAGGATCCTGAGCATGTCCTGAGCCATACCTTCTGCTCCATCTCAGCCAGGTTCCGTGTACCTCCTGCAAACTCCATCTTAAGGCAGTGGAAGGTCCGGAGCCCAACAGCTGCTGCAGGGATTAGGTTCTCAGTCAACTGTCCACTGTCCACTTGCCAGTCATCGCTATCACCCTGCAAGTATAAAAAGGACTCTAATTAGGGATACCCATAGTTTCCTAAGGGTTAAGTTGGGAGCCGGGCTTCAGACCCAACCAGTTCCGACCACTGTGCTGTTTTACTCTGTTTATTGTTTCTCCCCCTTAACTGTGTTCACTTTCCACAAATAAATAACATTTTGTTTGCACCTTAAACTTGGATTAAGTTTTACTTATCTGGGGTGCTGGGTGGGGTGTGAGGGATTTTATTTTACCAGGTGATAGATACTGGATGCTGGGGCCAAATCACAATCTTCTAATTTAGTTTAACTTTTGTCATAACTTCTTCAGTACAACAGGACCTTTTACGTCCTCCGGTGCCAGTGGATCACCCGTAAGTGTGACCTGAGAGTCTCAGACTTCTGCCCTGGGGAAGGAACCCCACTCCGACCGGGACGGCGGGGGTGCCCTCGTCTCTGAGGCTGCTGAGTGTGAGTGTGGGAGCCCTGGGCCATGTGAGTCGTCCAAGGGGTTCACATCAGCCACTGGAGTGGCATCTGCCACTGGCCAGGAGGCCATGCTGCCGGAACGAGCCCCGGGGCCATGGCAGTAGAGCACGTATGGTCCGCCCGGAGTCTGCTCCCTCACAAGATGTATGTANACTTCAAAGAGAAACTGCTGAGCTTCAGTTCATCTGCAAATTTGACACCATCAGCTCAGGATTAAACAAAGACTGTGAATGGCTTGCCAACTACAGAACCAGTTTCTCCTCCCTTGGTTTTCACACCTCTACTGCTAGAACAGGGCCTCATCCTCCCTGATTGAACTAAACTCGTTATCTCTAGCTTGCTTCTTGCTTGCATATATATACCTGCCCCTGGAGATTTCCACTACTTGCATCCGAAGAAGTGGGTATTCACCCACGAAAGCTCATGCTGCAAAACGTCTGTTAGTCTATAAGGTGCCACAGGATTCTTTGCTGCTTTTACAGATCCAGACTAACACGGCTACCCCTCTGATAAGTGATCATGGGGTGCTGTGCTCTTTGGTGCTGAATAATGGTGCCAAAAAGGAGAGCGATGCCACTGTGGGAGCGGTGCCGTGATGGGGAGTGGGGTGGTGATCATAGAATCATAGAAGATTAGGGTTGGAAGAGACCTCAGGTGGTCATCTAGTCCAACCCCATGCTCAAAGCAGGACCAACACCAACTGAATCATCTCAGCCAGGGCTTTGTCAAGCCGGGCCTTAAAAACCTCTAAGGATGGAGATTCCACCGCCTCCCTAGGTAACCCATTCCAGTGCTTCACCACCCTTCTAATGAAATAGTATTTCCTAATATCCAACCTAGACCTCCCGCACTGCAACTTGAGACCATTGCTCCTTGTTC